>JAKCOX010000049.1:3783184-3874727 GCA_022605575.1 Laterallus jamaicensis coturniculus | reverse complement strand
GTTCCTGCAGCATCTTCACAACTCGTCTCTTGTAGTGCTCCAGCCCTGGAAAAGTGCTGGAGCTCCAACCCTGCCTGTCAGCCGTTTCCACCGGCGCTCTGCCAAGGGCAAAGTCCTTTCCCCTGCCATGTGCCAAGCGCCGCCCGAGCCGCCCAGCCCCACGGCCCCAACCACCCCGTCCCAGCGTCCCACCAGCCCTCCCAAGGGGCAAAACCTACCTGGTACACCTCAGGGGCACAAAAACAGCTGCTCAGACACCCCCTCAATACCCAAAAAACCCCAAACCAGACACAATTTAGGGGGGGAGGGGAGAGGGGAAGGGGGGCAAAGTCCTAAGAGGAAATCCGGAGCAGGAGGTGGTTCTCTGTCCCGCCTGGTGAGACCCCCCCCCGCCAGAGCAGCTGTCCCATCCCATCCCATTCCCAATCCCATCCCATCCCATCCCATCCCATCCCCCTGCCTGCTTGGGCATGATGGGTGCTGTTAGAAACCCCAGTTACAACCACCCTGTCCGGTAAAACCAGCAGCACCACAGGAAGGGCAGGTGGGGTGTTTTTTTTGGTGGAGAGAGAAAAATTCCACAGCTTGTTTACCTTGGGGATGGATTCTCCCCCTTCCACGTCCACACCCTCCTCCCCAGGCACAGCTCTGCCCCTCCTCCTGTGCCCACTTCTCCACCACCCCTTTCTTTTTGGGGGGGGGGGAATTCCTCCTTGCCCCCCTCCCCCCAGCTGGGTTTCCCCCAGTATTTTCCTCAAGGAATTCCAAGAGATTTGGTTTTAAAGGTGGGATCATCCCCTGCATCCCGCTGCTCCCACCTTGCACCAGTGCTTTGGGGTCACCCCAGGGGATGAGATGAAATTCGGGGGGGGGGGGGGGGGGGGGAGGGGTGTTGTTAAGGTGTGGAAGGAGTTTCTACAGTTGCAGAAGGTCCCGTTTCCCGTGGAAATACCCTTAAAAATACTCCACCAACAAGGAGGGGCTTTCCCTGCCCACCCCAGCGAGCTGCCCTGGCGCTGGGAGTGAGCCAGAGAGGCCCCAAATCACCCCAAAAAAGGTGACTGGGAAGGGGATGGATGGGGAAGAGAAGGGGGGAGGGAAGGGGAGGGGGGTAGAGGGGGGGGGAAGGGGAAGGGGAAGGGGAAGGGGAAGGGGAAGGGGAAGGGGAAGGGGAAGGGGAAGGGGAAGGGAAGGGGAAGGGGAAGGGGAAGGGGAAGGGGAAGGGGAAGGGGAAGGGGAAGGGGAAGGGGAAGGGGAAGGGAAGGGGAAGGGGAAGGGGAAGGGGGAGCACTCACCACCCACCAAAGCCCCTCGCAACTCTCCATCTCGCTCTGGTGGGGGGGGTATTTAATTTTTGGAGGTCCCTCCTGCTGTGGCTGAAGGGGGGGGACCCGAGGGCTGGTGGATGAAGGGAACACAGGGTGAGAAGGGCATGACACAGTGTCCCTGTCCCCACTCCCCTGGGGACACCAGTGACTCCTGCAGGGGATGGAGGTGAATGAAGCACCAGCTTGACACCACTCACCCCAACTTCTCATTTCCCGGGGGGGGGTGGGGTGTGTGTGTGTGGGGGGGGGGATTGTGGGAGGGGGTGGCCCTCCAAACTCCCCACCTCTCCTTCCTCCAAACTCCTAGTACCAAAAACAGGGTGCTGACACCCCCCACCCCCCACCCCCAATCCCCCCCTTATTTTTCCAACCCCATTTTTCTTTATTGGGGTGTTTTTTTTGGGGGGGGAGGGGAGGTGGGTTTTTAAAAAATTTCCTTAAACCCACCCAAATTCGCACAACTTCACCAGCAACTTTCCATAACACGCCCCCCTCCCCCCCCCCGGGTCCCCCCCCTCACCCCGTACAGCATTACCAAAAAAAAGGGGGGTACAGCCCCCCCCCCCCCTTGGGAATGGGGGGGCTGGAGGTGGGGGGGGTTCGACCCGTCGCATGGCAGCGGGGGAACTGGGGGGGTGTAAAGGGGACTGGAGCGCAGCTGCGAACTTCCCCACCCCCCCCCCCCCCCCCCCGCCTCCATCACCCACCCCCCCCCCCCGCACACCCCGAGTGGTGTTTGCAGCGGAGCTGTACGGTGTTGGTAGTGCTACTGGTGCTACTGGTGCTGCTGCTCCTCCTGCTGCTGGTGCCTCCTTTGTTCTGCAGGCGCCTGCTGGGGGGGGGGGAGGGGGGGCATGGGGAGGGGGGGGGGAAAGGTTGGGCGGGGAGGGGGAAGGAGGGGGGTGAGCAGGGGAAGGGGGGGTGTTTATTAGGGGTGAGGTGTGGGGGGTTAAGCCCCCGGCGGTGGAGGGTTTTGGGGGGGGGGGGGGGGGGGTGTGAGCTGGAGAGAAAGCGGGGGGGGGGGGGGTTGTTTGTTATTGTAGGGTCGCTGGATGCGGGGGGGCAGCGGGTTGGTGGTTGTTGTTGTGGGGCTGCAAGTTTGGAGTGGGGTCGGGTGGGAGGGGGGGGGAAAACGTGCCGGGTTGTTTATTGTAGGGTCGGGTTTGGGGTCCGCGTGGGAGCCCCCCGCCCCGTTGTTATTGTAGGGTCGCTACCGGGTCGATGCAGGGCTGGGCTGTTGTTACGGGGGGGGGGGTGGGGGCGGGGGGGGGGAAATCCTGGGAGGCAACGCCAGGGGTGGCAGTCTGGGCTCCTGTGCGCCCCCCCCCCAGCCCTGCCCCTGTATGCTGCCCCCCCCAAACCCCTCCTCTCCCCCCCAACCCCTACCCAGCAGGCCCCTCTTCCCTGCCCCAAATCCCACCTCCCCCCTCCCAGGGCAGGGTGCCCCTCACACACACTCAGCCCGAGCCCCCCTGAGCCCCTGTTTATGGAGGGTCGTGCAACCCCCAGCAATCCTCCCCAAGAAGCACCCCCCACCCCCCCCACCCCCCCAAAACCACCCAGAAGGAGCCAAACCCCTCTAGTTTTCCCCAAAACCCAGCTTGACCCCACCCCCCTGGGGCACCTGTGCGCCCCCCCCAGCCTTGCTCCGTATGCTGCCTCCCCCCCAACCCCCTCCTCTCCCCCCAACCCCTTCCCAGCAGCCCCTCTTCCCTGCCCCAAATCCCACCTCCCTCCCCCCAGGGCAGGTGCCCCTCACACACGCTCAGCCTGAACCCCCCCTTGCCCGTGTTTATGGAGGGTCGTGCAACCCCCCTGCATCCTCCCCAAGAAGCACCCCCCACACCACCACCCCCCAATAAACCACCCAGGAGCCAACCCCCTCCAGTTTTCCCCCAAAACCCAGCTTGACCCACCCCCCCTGGGGCACCTGTGCGCCCCCCCCAGCCTTGCTCCGTATGCTGCCCCCCCCAAACCCCTCCTCTCCCCCCAACCTCTACCCCAACAGCCCCTCTTCCCTGCCCCAATCCTGCCTCCCCCCCACCCAGGGCAGGTGCCCCTCACACACCGCTCAGCCCGAGCTCCCCCCCCCGAGCCCCTGTTTATGGAGGGTCGTGCTGCAACCCCCCTGCATCCTCCCCAAGAAGCACCCCCACACACCAAAGGGTCCCCTTCAAGAGCCACCCCCACACCACCCCCCACCAAAAATCACCCAGAAGGAGCCAAACCCCTCCAGTTTTCCCCCAAACCCAGCTTGACCCACCCCCCTGGGGCACCATGTCCCCTTCCCAGGTCACTTCAGCTCCCCCAGCCACCAGCACCCCAAAACCAGAGGAACAATATCCCACGGTGGGACAGCACCAGCCAGAGCTCCCCCCAATCCCAATACCCCACTGCCCCCACTCCCAACCCCCCACCTCTCCCACTCCTGACCCCCCCCCAGCTCCCCCCACTCCCGGTTCAGGCGCAGGGTAACTCCAAGTCACTTCACTTTCCACTGAAGGGGAACAAACCCCATCTATAAACCTGGAGAATCTGGAACTGGAGCAGCTTCCCCATGAGCCACGAGGATTTGGTGTTGGAATTTAACCTTCTGGAGCATCCCCCAGCTCCAGCACTCCTGGCTGGGGATCCCCTACAGATGGGGATCCCCTACAGATGGGGAAGGGGTTGTGGTGGTGACCCGGTCCCCAAATGTGCCAAAACCACCCCAAAACTCATCCCGTGACCGCGCCTCCCGCTATTCGCCTTCAAACCATCCCCAGTCGGTGCTGTGGGCGCTCTTAAACACCCCTCACCCAAAATAAAAGGGCTCAGGGGGACAGTGAGGGGGGGAACTGGGACTTGTCCCTTGTCCTTGGTGTTGGGATCCTCAGCTGGAGCTCAGGGCAGCGATGTCCCTTTCCCGGCTCTGCCGCTCGGCGCTGGCGGGCAGGGATGCTGCTGCCAGGCTCAGAGGGGGTCGGGATGCGGGTCAGGATGCGGGTCGGGATGCAATGGGAACGCTTCAGCTCGCAGTGCTGCTGCAAAAGCCTCCACCTGCAAGGAGAAGCTGGTTTAGAGCACAGCACTGGAGCAGCACTGGGATGGCACTGGGAATGGCTGAGGTTTAAACCAGCTTGGCCCAAGGGTGTGGAAGTAATTATCTTTACCCTGGAGCAACGCAGACCAGGAGGAGGGTTGGAGGGGTGACACGGCCCCTGGCTGTGGTGCCAGGTGCCACCATGGTGTGCCACCCTGGCTGTGCCCACCTGTGCCATGAGGTCACCCTGCAGAGCCGCATCGTGCTCGAAGTCCTTGTCCACATCCAGCACCAGGACGGGCGCGTGCTTCATGTCCGCAAAGCAGACCCTGGGGAGGGGAGGGAGCCAAGGGGTTAAACCACATCAACCCCCAAATGGGGATGGGGGGAGGGTCACCCCAAACCAAGGGGAGGGATTTGGACTCACTCTGTGCTCTTCTCCACCAGCCAACGCTCGTGCTGGGTGTGGAGCTGCTGCAGGTACCCCAGCCGGATGCCCCCCTCCTCACTCCTCGCCCTCCGCCGCAGCCGCTCCAGGCACGTCTGCACCCACACGGGAGATGGGATGTTAATGGGAGAGATGGGATGTTAATGGGATGCAGGACATTAATGGGAGAGATTGGAGGTTTATGGGATGTAAGACATTAACGGGATGCAGCATCCAGCAAAGCAACCCCATGGGAGGCTCTGCAGCTGGGCATTGGGCATCCCTGGAAGACACCACAGCCCTCCCTCCCCAAAATCCACTCTGGGATCCAGAGCAGAACTCCCACTGACATCCCCATGGGACCAGGAGCAGATCCCGCTCCTCCAGGTTAAAACCCAACACTGTAGCCACTCCAGGAGCTGGCTGGGCTCTGAGCCGAGCCGAACTCCAGCTGCATCCCCCTCCCCAGTGAACACAGGGGGGTCTCACCAGCACCCACCTGTGGTGTCGCCTGCAGGTAGAGGAAGCCATGGAGGGCGACGCGGGGCCCGAGGTGCCGCAGGAGGAACCCGTGCCAGTCCTGGTAGATGGCCCACTCCAGCGGCTGCAGGTGCCCAGCCTCAAAGAGGTTCTTGGCGAAGACGTACCTGGGGAGGGACAGATGGACAGAGGGGACAGGGGGGTGGCACCACCCACATCAGCACTTCCAAGCCTTCCCCCCTCCCATTTCCATTCCATCACCTCTTTTCCCCACCAACTAGAGACCATGGGTTGTTAATTAAGGGAGAAAAGACCTTAATTTGGGGCCCCCCCGTGTGGGTCATCGGTACCGAGCCCATCGGTCACCTGAGGGATTTTGAGCTGCCTGACATGGGTGAGGACAGGGAGCCAGGAGGAAAAGTTATTTGGGGGTCTAACGAGGTCCCTTAATTACCCAACAAGCACTTCTGTAATTAAGCAGTGCTCTGGGCTTCACTGAGCACAGCTGGGGAGTCCCAAGGGACAACACCCAGGCTGTGGGGGGATGCTCGTTACCCCAATTAATCCCTTCATCCCTCCTCTTTCCCCCTTTCAGTTCGGGGGTGCTGGGTACCTGTCACTGTAGACCGAGCGCTCAAAGACCCTCACAGGGTGGGGGGTCCCGGGGAGCCGCTCGGGTGGCAGCTCCAGCATCGCCTTCAGCCGGCTCATGCAGGAGAAGGTCTGGAAGGTGTAGGACCACCGAGCCGGCTTCTGGTACATCATCTGGAGAAGGTTGGTGGATCCCACAGGCGCCTACGAAGGAAGAGCCGGGGGAGAGGGAGCAGTGGTGGGCTGAGGTTGTCCCCACCGCAGTGCGGTGCCGCGATGTGGCCGGTGCCGCCGTTACCTCCGCCGTGCCGCCGGTTGGCACCTTGCGCCATTGTGCCACGGGTTCGGTCACCAAGTGCCACTCGGGGAAGGTGGCACCCAGCAGCTTCAGGAAGGTGGATTTCCCCACGGCTGCGGGGGGGAGGGGGGCAACGCAGGGGGACAGTGAGTGTGTGTGTGTGTGTGTGTGTCCCCAGCTCCTGCCATGGGGTAACACCGGGTTTTGGGGTACCCTTCCCCTCTCCCCCCCCACCCCCCCCCCGCCGCAGCAATAAGAATTGATATTCAGTTAATATTAAATATTAAAAATTAATAAATATTTAAAAATTAAATAGCAAAATTATTCAATTAGAAATAATAAATTATTAAATATTAAGAATTATTAAAATATTTAATTAATATTAAATATTAAACCTCGAGAGGCATCAGGCTGCGTCCCCCCGAATCCCCCCCCCCCCATCGCACCCCAAACCCTCCAGCCCCCCCCCCCCCCCCCCATCGCACCCCAAACCCTCCAGCCCCCCCCCCGGTACCGATGTTCCCCTCCAGGGCCAGGCGCAGGCCGGCCCCGCACCGCCCCATCCCGCCACCGCTTCCGCCTTCCCGCGTCATATGCTAATGACATGGAAATGAGCGGCGCGCGCGCTGCCTCCCCGTGACGTCAGCACGCGGAGGGGGGGTTAGGGGGAGGAAGGGGGGGGGGATGGAGCCGCGGAAGCTGCGCCCGGAGGCACGCGCAGTGCCGGGGGTGGGTGGGTTCGGGATGGTAATTTATGCAAATGAAGCTCCGCCCACGGCGTGTTCTGGCAGCGTGGGGGCGGGGCCCGGCGTGGGGCTGGGGGCAGCGGGACGGGGTCAAGGGTACCCCACGGGGGAGGGGATTCGGGAGGGGGGGTATCGAGGTGGAGTTGAGAGCATCAGTGTGATGTCAGGGTGCCAACACGGCATCACGGGCACTGTGATGAGGTCAGAGCTTCCCCCAATCCCCATTCCTCATCCCTACCCCCATCCCCCACCCCCTCATTTCCATCCCCATCCCCCACCCCCAATCCCCATGCCTCATCCCCAATCCCCATTCCTCATCCCCATCCCCAATCTCCATTCCTCATCCCCATCCCCATCACCTATCCCCATGCCTCATCCCCAATCCCCATTCCTCATCCCCATCTCCAATCCCCATTCCTCATCCCCACCCCCAATCCCCATTCCTCATCCCCACCCCCAATCCCCATTCCTCATCCCCACCCCCAATCCCCATTCCTCATCCCCATCCCCAATCCCCATTCCTCATCCCCAATCCCCATTCCTCATCCCCCACCCCCAATCCCCATTCCTCATCCCCATCCCCATTCCTCATCCCCAACCCCCATTCCTCATCCCCATCCCCAATCCCCATTCCTCATCCCCAATCCCCATTCCTCATCCCCCACCCCCAATCCCCATTCCTCATCCCCATCCCCATTCCTCATCCCCATCCCCAATCCCCATTCCTCATCCCCCATCCCCAATCCCCATTCCTCATCCCCCACCCCCAATCCCCATTCCTCATCCCCATCCCCATTCCCCACCCCCAACCCCCATTCCTCATCCCCATCCCCAATCCCCATTCCTCATCCCCAATCCCCATTCCTCATCCCCATCCCCAACCCCCATTCCTCATCCCCCACCCCCAATCCCCATTCCTCATCCCCATCCTCACCACCCTCAGCGCCCCCCCATCCCCTCCCACACCCACCCCCCCCCAATCCCCCAAAGTCTCCCAGCAAAGGGGCAGAGCCTGGAGAAAAGGCTTTAATGCGCAGTGGGCAGCGGGGAGCAGCGGCGGGGGCCGAGGAGGAGCGGGGTGCCCCAGCCCGGGCGGAGGGGGGGAACCGCCGTGGGATGGGGAGGGGGCTTAGAAGCATTTTCGGTGGACGATGGAGGGTCCGGCCTCGTCGTACTCGGGTTTGCTGATCCACATCTGCTGGAAGGTGGAGAGGGATGCCAGGATGGAGCCGCCGATCCACACCGAGTACTTCCTCTCCGGTGGGGCGATGATCTGCCGGGACACGAGGCGTTAGGATGATCATAGGATCATAGGATTGTAGGGGTTGGAAGGGACCTGGAGAGCTCCTGGGGTCCAACCCCCCTGCCAAAGCAGCTCCCCAGCTCATACTGCACAGGTCGGTGTCCAGATGGGGCTGGAATCTCTCCAGAGAAGGAGACTCCACACCCCCTGGGCAGCCTGTCCCAGGGCTCCCTCACCCTCACTGGGGAAAAGTTCTTCCCCATGGTGCTGTGGAACTCCCTGTGCTCCAACTTGCAGCCATTGCCCCTTGTCCTGTCCCCACAGACACTGAAAAGGGGCTGGCCATTCCCCCTGCACCCCATCCTTCAGATATTGATAGACATTTATTAGGTCCCCCCTGAGTCTTCTCAAGGCTGAAGAGTCCCAACTTACTCAGCCTCTCCTCATAAGGGATCCCTCACCCCACCCCAAACTTGCACTGGGAGAGGGATTCAGGGTGTTGGGGGGGTCATCATCGTCGTGGTGTCCCCATCACCACCACCTACTTTGATCTTCATGGTGCTGGGAGCCAGCGCCGTGATTTCCTTCTGCATGCGGTCGGCGATGCCGGGGTACATGGTGGTGCCACCGGACAGCACGTTGTTGGCGTAGAGATCCTTGCGGATGTCGATGTCACACTTCATGATGGAGTTGTAGGTTGTCTCATGGATACCGGCTGACTCCATGCCTGGGGGTGGAAGGGGGATGTCAGCACCCTGACCCCCACCTGTGCCTCCTCAGGGCTCCCCAGAAGAGCCATGGGGCCACCCGTGGGTTTGTCCCACCCCTCGTTTAGGTGCAGATTGCTTGGGGAAACATCACTGTGGGGCACCCATGGGATCTGGTTGCCTACTGGTAGGGTGGTGGGGATGGAGGACAACCACCTAGGGCTCAGCCAGGACAATTCGAGGTGGGCTCACCGATGAAGGAGGGTTGGAAGAGGGTCTCAGGGCAGCGGAAACGCTCGTTCCCAATGGTGATGACCTGCCCGTCGGGGAGCTCGTAGCTCTTCTCCAGCGAGGAGGAGGAGGCAGCTGTGGCCATCTCGTTCTCAAAGTCCAGGGCCACGTAGCAGAGCTTCTCCTTGATGTCACGCACGATTTCCCGCTCGGCTGTGGGAGACAAGGAGGCTCAACCTGGTGCCACAGCAGTACCATGGGGTCCCCCTTTCCCCCAGTAACACCCCTCCCCAGCCCCGTACCGGTGGTGACGAAGGAGTAGCCCCTCTCAGTGAGGATCTTCATGAGGTAGTCAGTGAGGTCACGGCCAGCCAAGTCGAGACGCATGATGGCGTGGGGCAGAGCGTAGCCCTCGTAGATGGGCACGTTGTGGGTGACGCCGTCCCCAGAGTCGAGGACGATGCCTGGGAAGGGGGAGGCAGGTGAGGGAGGGGGGTCGAAGCCACCTTGGCCCCTTCCCCATCGTGGAACGTAGGTGCTGTGTGACCCACTCACCGGTTGTGCGGCCGGAGGCGTAGAGGGAGAGGACAGCTTGGATGGCGACGTACATGGCAGGGACGTTGAAGGTTTCAAACATGATCTGGGAGGGAGGGTGAGAGGGGCAGCAGGTTAAAGGGGGAGCACAGGGGTCCTCAAGCAGCATCCCACCCTGACCCACAAGGACCGTGCCTTCCCAGGGAGATGGGAGTCCCATTGCATGGAAAACCACACAGATTGTCCCACCAGATGGGAGGAACGGGGGGCTGGGAGGAACAGGGGGCTGGGAGGATTGGGGGGCTGGGAGGAACGGGGGGCTGGGATGAACGGGGGGCTGAGAGGAACGGGGAGCTGAAAGGAACGGGGGGCTGGGAGGAAGGGGGACTGGGAGGAACAGGGGCTGGGAGGAACAGGGGCTGGGAGGAACAGGGGGCTGAGAGGAACGGGGGGCTGGGAGGAATGGGGGGCTGGGAGGAATGGGGCCTGGGAGGAATGGGGGGCTGAGAGGAATGGGGGGCTGGGAGGAATGGGGGGCTGGGAGGAACTGGGGGCTGAGAGGAATGGGGGGCTGAGAGGAACGGGGGGCTGGGAGGAAGGGGGACTGGGAGGAACAGGGGCTGGGAGGAACAGGGGGCTGAGAGGAATGGGGGGCTGGGAGGAACGGGGGGCTGGGAGGAACAGGGGGCTGGGAGGAACAGGGGGCTGAGAGGAATGGGGGGCTGGGAGGAATGGGGGGCTGGGAGGAACTGGGGGCTGAGAGGAATGGGGGGCTGAGAGGAATGGGGGGCTGGGAGGAACAGGGGGCTGAGAGGAACGGGGGGCTGGCCGCAGCACAGGGACGTAGGGGTCAACACATGGTGTGGAACAACGTGTGGGTCACTGCATCACACTGAGAAACGTGTGGGGCAGCACGTTGTGTGGAACCCCCTCCATGGGTCACAGGAATCCATGGATCCAGGCGCCACACGGGAGCGCGATGCCAGGAGCTCAATTAAAGCCCTGAACTTCAGCCAACCTCCCACTCCTCCCCACCACACCGGCCCCTCCTGGCTCGTACACCCTCTCCCCCAAAACTCCCCAGCCCTTCCTGTGGTTTGAGAGGGTCCATCCCCATCCCTGGGGGTCCCGCAGCTCCTTACCTGGGTCATCTTCTCCCGGTTGGCCTTGGGGTTGAGGGGTGCCTCGGTGAGCAGGGTTGGGTGCTCCTCGGGGGCCACGCGCAGCTCGTTGTAGAAGGAGTGGTGCCAGATCTAGGGTGGGCAAAGGAGAATTGGGGTGTGTGTGGGGGGTCTTACCCCAAAATGAAGCCAGGGCTGGCACCCAGTCCCCATTGGGGCAGGAGGTGGGGTGTCTCACCTTCTCCATGTCATCCCAGTTGGTGATGATGCCGTGCTCAATGGGGTACTTGAGTGTGAGGATACCCCTCTTGCTCTGCGCCTCGTCACCCACGTAGCTGTCTTTCTGCCCCATGCCTACCATGACACCCTAAAGGCGGCGAGAGAGAACCTCATTAACCTCATTTTGGCAATTAAATCAGGGTGGGGGTGGCTGGAGGCCGCTGTTTCCCTACCCCCACCCTGCCAGGTACCCACCTGGTGCCGGGGGCCGCCCCACGATGGAGGGGAAGACGGCGCGGGGGGCATCGTCGCCGGCAAAGCCGGCTTTGCAGAGGCCGGAGCCATTGTCGCAGACCAGGGCGGTGGTCTCCTCCTCACACATGGTGGGGCTGGGAGCAGCTGGCGTTCAGGGGGTCCTGGGGGAAAAGCTGGGGTGCAGAGGGGGGAACCAGCGTTAAAAGGTGGGTGGGGGGCAGGGTTACACCACGCCACCGCGTCCGGATTTAGGTGCTGGCAGTCCTTGGGGATGCAAAGTCCTTCGTGGGCCATGCCAAGGGGCAGCTGCTGGGACTGGCCCTGGTGAGGCCATGGTGGGAGCGAGATGATGCTCGTCACCCATGGGTGCTGCTCCACACTGCTGCTGCTTCTCCATCCTTCACCAGCCGGTGCCCGAAATAGGTGCCAAAGGCTCCTGCCCCAGCTCGCCTGATGGCAGCGTTCCCCAGGGGGCTCTGGTGTCACCATCCCTGGCCGGTGCCCCCCAAGCAGGCAGGGGAAGGCAGGCATCCCTCTTGTCCGGTCCTGTCTTGGCAGCCCCTTGCTGCTCTGCCCTCACATCCTTTCCCAAACATGGGAAAAAAACCCAGCCCTTCCCGGGTTGGTGGTGGTTTGGAGGGGGGGTTGTCCGTGTCCACCCCCCCCCCAGTCAGCAGATACACTCCCAAATCCAGAGGGAAACAGGCAAAAATAACCTCACAGGACCCCAAAATTCCAAACAACCCAATAAAACCATGTGGGGGGGTGTCTGGAAGACCACAACCCACTTTGGCTCTCCTCACTTCCACAGAAGCACCCAGTGCAGGATCATGCCAGGATTACCACCCCCGCTCCCTCCCCTTGTACCACGCAAACCGAGTTTGCGCCACCCCTCAATAAGCTGTGGGGTACCCCAAAATCCCACCCTGGGGGTGTATTTTCTATCCCATTTTCCTACAAGCAGAAGGGAAACCCAGGGCTGGGCAGTACTCACCGCGGAGGCGAGAGCTCCTTTCCTCTGGGACCGAGTCCCGATGCGCCTTTGGTATAAATACCAGCGAGCCCGTGAAACCTCAGAGGCGGATCCTCTCTAAACAAAGACCCTAAATAGGCTAAGTGATGGTGTGTTAGCCATATGGCCATATAAGGTGTTTTATTTCATTAAATTGACCTTGGGCTGGTGGTAGGACCCAGCACAGTTAATTATTGTAAGAAAAATGTACGTGGGGATGCTTGGGAGGCAACATCCCCCTTGTGAGTCCGTTCCTTTTATGCGCCGTTCCGCTAAACTAGTGAGACACAAGTCCTTATAAGTGATGGTTAGGGTCAAAAAGGAGATGGAAGGATCTCCTGTTCCTGGGGAGAATGTAGAGAAACCCCCCCACCCTGGGTGGAGGTGGGTGTTGGGGCTCAGTAGTAAGGGACACCCCTGGAGTTGGGATGGGAACTTGGCACTGGAAACGCATGGGGTTGGTGCATCGCTTCCTCCCAGCCTTGGTTACTTCGTGTCTCCCTGGCCTCTGGTACCTCCAGGATATCTCTCCCTGGGGTTTTTTTGTTCTGCTCCTATTTTTTTGGCTTTTGGTGACCCAAAGCTCCTCATCCCCCCAAATCCATGGCTAGAGCAGGGACAGGACTGGAGGGTCTAAAGCCCAGCCCTGCGCAATGGGAGCACCCAGTTCCCACCTGCTCCCTGGGAGGAGTTTGGAGGCAGGATGAGGCCAGACCGGCTGAGGGGTGACAGGGGGTGCTGTCCCCTGATCCCCCTGCCTGAATGCAGCATGGGGGGGCTGGAGCACCCAGCCACAGCCTCGGCAGGCGGGGAGTGGAGCCACGGCAGCAGCCCACGGCCCTCACAGAGGCCAACCAGCAGCTGCCAAACTCCTGGCTGCCTTTTTAAGGGCAACGGTCCCGTAACAGGGACTCTCCCAGGGCAGGGGGGCGGCAGGAGAGATGTCCTGGAGCCACCACTGAGAGCTGCGAGGACTCAAGTTTGCAGGTGGGGAAACTGAGGCACGGGGTGCTCACACTGCCTCCTGCTTTGCAGGGTCTTGAGCTGTGCTTGGGGCAGGGACACCAAGGTGCAGGAGCAGGGACCCAGAGTTGCAGGGTCCCCCCCCCACCACCAAAATGGACTGGAGAGTCCCAGTGTTTCCCCGCCTCATCCCAGCCCCTGACAGAGGGAGCAGGCTCTGGGCTGTCACCGCACGGGACGGGGACACCGTGTCTCCCTGGCATAACCAACCCACTCACACCTCCAGCATCCCCAGGGAACAGCTCTGCCACAGTTACCCCAGTTATCCCAGCTCTTCCAGTGAAACCTCAGCACCCAGGGGTTGGATTTAGCTCCTGGGGCTCCTGGCCAGGCCCTTGGTGGTGTCAACCCCCCCCAACCTCCTCCCCAGGCCTGGGGACCTGCTGCTGCCTTACATCCCAACCTGGTTCCTTTGGTCCCCTGCCAAACATGAGGTCACCAAGGCAAAAGGTTGCCATATATGACATGCTGGGGGGGGGGGGGGAAGAATAATAATTAAAGGGAAAAAATTAACCCCAAATGCAGCAGAGTGGGGGGAGGGAACAAAAGGGGTCGGATGGAGGCAGCATCCCACACCGGGGGGGGGGGGTGGGGGACGACAGGGCCCAAATCCACAGAGACCCCCCCCCCCTTGAACTAGTGTAAACTGGGGGGTGTCAACCCCAGACCCCATCTGCAGCACCTCCCCGTGCTGCTTCTCCATGCCAGAAGGAAGGGGGGGTGGTGGTGGGGGGGGGTGTTTTCAGGGACAGACACCTCACTTCCCAAACACCTCAGGATCCCCGCAGCCCCCCAGACCCTCAGCCCCACATCCAGCCGGGCTGGGAAACCTCGGCCGAGGCCAGTTTGAAGCCAGGAGAGCGGCAAAGCCCGGAGGCCGAGCAGGCCTGCAGCCTAAAAAGGAAAGGTTTGGCCACCGCAGCCAATCCAGCTGCCGGCTCTCGGCGGCCCTGGGATGCTCACAGGAACGCCAAGCATCCCACGGCACAGCCCAGGGCTGGGATGAGGGGGTGGGGGGGGTGTGTGTGGGAGGGAGGGGGGGGGACAAGCCCCGGTTTGCCGGGGGATTTTAAAACACGGCGGGCACAGGGCGGCCCTGGGCACCGCCGTATAAGGGTAACGTCGGTGCTTTAAAGCCCTACGGCTGGAAGAGAAGGAGGGGAGAGTTTGGGCAGGGAGCAGGGGATGTTCCCACTCCCCCAGACAGTGATAAGCATGGCTCCCTACCTGCAGGAACCCCAACAAAGCTACAAAGCCTGCTGTCACAGAAAGGACACCACTCCTGAAAGCACAGGTTCTTGGAGGGAGAGCAGTGGGTGGCATCTACCTTGACTGCAGCAAGGCTTTCCATGCTGTCTCCTATGGCATCCTGATAGCACAACTGAGAGAGATGGGATGGATGAGGGGACAGTGAGGTGGGTGGAGAACTGGCTGTGGGACAGAGCTCAGAGGGTGTGATCAGTGGAGCAGAGTCTGACTGGAGACCTGTGACCAGTGGTGTCCCCAGGGCTCAGTGTGGGGTCCAGTCCTGTTCAATATCTTCACTGACACCTTGATGGGGGAACAGCACCCACCCTCAGCAAGTGCTGCTGATCCAGAGCTGGGAGGGGTGGCTGCCAGGCAGGACACTGCGCTGCCATCCAGAGCCCTGGCCAGGCTGGAGAGCTGGGCAGGGAGAGACCAGATGGGGTTCAACAACAGCAAGTGGAGAGTCTGGCCCCTGGGGAGGAAGAACTGCTGGAATCAGGACAGGCTGGGGGGGAGCTGCTGGAGAGGAGCTGTGTGGAGAAGGACCTGGGGGTGCTGGGGGGTGACAGGGTGGCCATGAGGCAGCAGTGTGCCCTGGGGCTGAGAGAGACAATGGGATCCTGGGGGCATCAGGAGGAGTGTGGGCAGCAGGTGACAGGAGGGGATCCTCCCCCTCTGCTCTGCCCTGGGCAGGCCCCAGCTGGAGTGTTGTGTCCAGTGCTGGGCTCCCTGGGATCAAACAGCCAGGGATCTCCTGGAGAGAGTCCAGAGGAGGCTGAGGAGATGCTGAAGGGCCTGGAGCATCTCCCCTGGGAGGAAAGGCTGGGTGAGCTGGGGCTGTTCAGCCTGGAGAGAAGAAGACTCAGGGGGACCTTATGAATGTCTCTCAATATCTGAAGGATGGGATGCAGGGGGAATGGCCAGCCCCTTTTCAGTGTCTGTGGGGACAGGACAAGGGGCAATGGCTGCAAGTTGGAGCACAGGAAGTTCCACAGCACCATGGGGAGGAACTTTTCCCCAGTGAGGGTGAGGGAGCCCTGGGACAGGCTGCCCAGGGGGTGTGGAGTCTCACTTCCCTCCCAGGGTGAAACCCCCTCCAAAAATGATGGTGGCAAGAGGCTGAGTCAAGGAGGTGCCTGTTCAAATAAACAAAGCCCCTCAAGAAAAGGATTCCCTCTTCCCCCAAGCTCTTCCAGCAGCTCAGGGATCACCAGCAGTGTAAGAAACCCAGTGAAAATGACCCAATGGGTCTGTGTTAAAGCATCAAACTGCACAAAGGAAGGGGAGAGGTGGGAGTACAAGGCCATGGTGTATAGAACACAGCTGGGAGGGCAACTCCTGCCTTCTCCTGCCATGGTGTGGAGATGGGGTGGGTCATGCTCAGCCCCCTGAGGCCAGATGCCTTCAGAAATGGTTCTTCCCTTTTGATGGCAGCAGCTGTGGAGGCTGAGTGGATGGTGCAGGGAAGGAAAACCTGCTGCTTGGCCCCTGATGAGAGTCACTGGGAGTCCCTCCCTGGGATGGGGTACCAGCTAACGGCCGCGTCACCGAGAACTTGGTTTTGGCAAGGCTGGACTCCACACTGCTCTTAGAAGCACAGGGGCAGAGATCTTTGAGGGTCTGAGTGGCAAAAGCTGCTGGAGTCCTGTCTTGGAGAGACAAGGGCCTTGCAGAGCCTTCACAGGGCAGCACAGCCAAGCGCCACCTCCACGGTGATGCCACCACCAAATCAAACCCTCACCAGGCCAAAGGGGATCCCACACCCAGGAAGAGGAATCAAGACATCCCTCACCACTGCTGGAACAAAGCAGCTTGAGCAAAGCCAAGCCACATCCTGGTACCTCCTCCCCTGAAATGCTCAAAGAGGGGGGTTCCCAAAGGATGGGCCCTTTCTTACCCCACTGGGCAAAGACCCAGCAGGACTCACCCTGGCTCAGCAGCAAGAAGCTCTTGCACAGAGGGGTTAGGAAGGTTTAATCTTTATAGCAAAGACTAATCTACTCCAGTCAGCTGCACTGAGACCACAGCAGCCCAGAGGGAGTGGCACAACAAAACATGGGTTCATTTGGGCAAGTCCCCCTTTGGAAAGCAGCTGAAGAGGTTTCTGTACCTCATGGTTTGCAGCAAATCACAGGGACACCCCCCACCCCCCCAAAAAATCAGCTGTCCAAGCCACAGATTAGAGTATTAAATAATTTGCTTCAGTGTTAGCTTCTGTCTTTGAGTTTCCAGTGAGCCTTCACCCACACCTTGAACCTCAGCACTGCTTCACCAGCCAGGCACTGAGGTTTCACGTGCTCCTGCTGAGGTCAGGGTACCGGTTTCACTGTGGTTGGTGGAGGAGGAAGGACCACTACACTGTAGAAATCATCTGCTACAGGAGGGAAACAAAATAAACCCTAGGCCTAGAAGGAAGGGAGCTGGTTGTCTGGAGGTGGTTAAGGCAAGAGGCTTATCGGAGATCCATCAGGACCACGTCTCTCTCCACTATTGACACGTGGTTGCAGGTCTGGAAGAGAAGGGAAGAGAGAGGGGACAGGGGGTTATGTTCAGGTGCTCCCAAATTTAAGGGAAGCAAGTAATAAGCTGACTCATGGTCTCCACAACCCTCCCTGCCTCCTGAGGTGACTTACAGTGAAGAGAGGGGGGTCTTTGGAGTGTGGGTGGAATCCCTTCTGCCGGCAGGACGAGATCTCCTCCAGGCCGTGCTCTGTCAGCTTGAAAAACCCTGTCCTAGAGCAAACACACACAAGCTCCCTGTAGCTCGAGTCTCCAGGGATACAAGCACCTCCCTGTGTCTCAAGGGGCACACTTGAGCCTGCTCATCTCGAGTGAGAGCAGAGACACATGCTGTGGGATGCTCCTCTGCCCAGCCCTGAGGCTGCAGCCCCATCTACTCTCATGGGTAACCCCCCAGCCCACATATGGCCCCCCCAAACCAGCTCAGAAAAGCCATCAAATCACCCACAGTCCTTTGGTAAAGCTCTCATTGTGTGACTTGACATTTCACACCCCCTTTGTGGATGGAACAGCAGAAGGGTCGTGGCAAACAGCCCTTCAGTACCCTCTGAAGAGGCCAGACTCTCCTTGCCCAACCTTCAGGGCAGCTTTCCCTACCCCACTTCTGTACTTACTCCTGGTATTTGGGAGAACACACAATAGCAATGGACTCTGGCAGCATCATCTGGTAGGAGCAGTGTGTGTGCAGGTCCACGCTGGAGAGAAAGGCTGTCTGTGTGGGGTGAGTCTGGAACAGGGGAAACAGGAGAGAAGGGAAGTGACTGCAGGGCTGGAGGGGTGATCTGAAGGGACCATGCCTGCCAGAAGGTTCTAACAAAGGAGATGCACTCTTCAGATGGCACAGAGGACATGGTTCCACCCTGAAAATGGCTTTGGATAGCTCCAAAAACCTCAGGTCTTCTTTTCCATTTGGAATAAGCACAGGAGGAGCTCTGCATTCCCAGCCACATCCCACAGAGAGTCCCACTATGGCACAACGCTGGCTTTGCTTTCCTGCACGCCTCCCCACAGGGCACCTTGCACCCTGGGGCACATCACACTGCCAAGGCACTTCAAGAGATCACATTCCACCAAGGCAGCCAAGGGTTGGACCATAGTACCTACCACCTTGCCTGACACTGCCTTACAGCTAGATTTCACAGCCTAACTCTTCCCAAAAGGTCTTTCCCTGTTTGCTCATTAGGGTTTTTTTGCCCCCAAGACCAACAGAAGGGTCAAAAGGATCCTTGAAGCTCCCTGGATGTTTGCAGGACTGGCACTGAAGAGTTAACACCAAGAGCAGACACCCTGCCTGTATCAGGCCCAGGCAGCAGGCATTTCTTTGTCAGAGCCTGTGAGGCAGCTGCTGCTTTCTAGAGATTACTCAGCAGCACCAAACGTTTTCCTTGGCACCCATCCGACTGCCAAAGGCTCCGCGGGGACAGGCAGCAGCAGGGCAGAGCTGAAGCCAGCAGGAGTCTGCAACTGGCACATCCCACGACACAGCAGCACGCAGCTGTCTGCGAGGGGCAGCGCTGCTACGGGGCTGCAGCATGAGAGAGGACCCGGCGCTGACTGACAGAGCTCAGGGTGCCCCAAGCGAGCCCCCACAGCCAGAGCTTGGGGTGCCCCAAGAGAGCCCCCACAGCCAGAGCTCGGGGTGCCCCAAGCGAGCCCCCACAGCCAGAGCTCGGGGTGCCCCAAGCGAGCCCCCACAGCCAGAGCTCGGGGTGCCCTGATCGAGCCGCTGGAGCTCAGGGTGCCCCAAGCGAGCCCCCACAGTCAGAGCTCGGGGTGCCCCAAGCGAGCCCCCACAGCCAGAGCTCGGGGTGCCCCAAGTGAGCCCCCACAGCCAGAGCTCAGGGTGCCCTGATCGAGCTGCTGGAGCTCAGGGTGCCCCAAGCGAGCCCCTGCAGCCGGAGCTCGGGGTGCCCCAACCAAGCCACTGGAGCTCAGGCTGCCCCGAGCGAGCCCCCACAGCCAGAGCTCAGGGTGCCCCGACTGAGCCTTCCCAGCTCAGGGTGCCCCAATGGAGCCGCTGCAGCTGGAGCTCGGGGTGGCCCGACTGAGCCCCTGCAGCCGGAGCTCGGGGTGCCCCGACCAAGCCAGCGCGGCCAGAGCTCAGGGTGCCCCAAGCGAGCCCCTGAAGCCAGAGTTTGGGGTGCCCCGACTGAGTCACCGCAGCTGGAGCTTGGGGTGCTCCAAGCAAGCCCCTGCAGCCCGAGCTCGGGGTGCCCCAGTAGAGCTGCTGCAGCTGGAGCTCGGGCTGCCCCGAGCGAGCCCCCGGAGCTTGGGGTGCCCCGACTGAGCTGCCGGAGCTCAAGGTGCCCTGAGTGAGCCCCCACAGCCCGAGCTCAGGCTGCCCCGACCGAGCCCCTGGAGCTCGGGGTGCCCCGACCGAGACTGCCCAGCCGGACCTTGGGGTGCCCCAATGGACCGCCGCAGCCGGAGCTCAGGGTGCCCCGACGGAGCCACCAGAGCTTGGGGTGCCCCGACAGAGCCACCACAGCCGGAGCTTGGGGTGCTCCAAGCAAGCCCCTGCAGCCAGAGCTCGGGCTGCCCTGAGCGAGCCCCTGGAGCTCAGGGTGCCCTGACTGAGCCGCTGGAGCTCGGGGTGCCCCGACGGAGCCACCACAGCCGGAGCTTGGGGTGCTCCAAGCGAGCCCCCGGAGCTCAGGGTGCCCTGACTGAGCTGCTGCAGCTCAGGGTGCCCTGACTGAGCCGCTGGAGCTCGGGGTGCCCCAACCGAGCCACCACAGCCGGAGCTTGGGGTGCTCCAAGCGAGCCCCTGCAGCCTGAGCTTGGGGTGCCCCACTGGAGTCCCCGCAGCCAGAGCTCAGGGCGCCCCAATTGAGCCCCTGGAACTCGGGGTGCCCCAATGGAGCCCCTGGAGCCAGCTTTTAGCTGAAGGAAACACGAGCTTCAGGCCCAACATCCCACTCTCTCAGGGCCTGGTGCTTTAGGAAGGGGCCTAAAGGAACACAGCGATGGAGACTGCGCCAGAGGGAGAAATCCAACCGGAGGATTGGATGCTCCACACCATCTCCTCCAGTAATTCCTCCACCAAGCCTGCTCCACGCACCCCGCTCCCTTCCAACTGAACACAAGGCTGGTTGGGATGTGACCCAGGAATGAGACTCACATGGATCCAGCCCAATGTCACGAGGCTGTGCTGATCCTGGATCACGAAGAGCTCCTCCTCATTCTCTGTGTTGCAATAATCAGGACCTCCATGCTGCTTGGGGACGATGACATGGGTTATCGTGAACTCGTTCTTCATCTGCAAGGCAGCACAGGGAGGCTGTTACCCTCCCAGGACACCTTCAAGCAGGACACACTGCCCACTGGCACAGAGGGAATTTCCTAAATTTTGGGAATGCTGCATTTCTACATTGATCACATTCATCAGCCAGGGGAACAGGAGGTTCCACAACCTCCTTACAGGTCACAGGATGGTAACCACAACTTACTGACAAAGGAGTTGAGGGATTTTCGGAGTCTGAGCACGACCCACAGCTTCCTATTCCATTTTCCCCTGCACCCATGGGAGCTCAGAGACACCCAACCAAGAGCAAATCTCTCCAATCATTAAGAGATGATGCCTCCTAATCAAATAACCACCCAGTGTCTGGAAGCAGCTGAACTGCAGAAAGCTGCTCCAACAAACCAACTTCATTTCTGCAAGCAAAGCAGCCCCAGGTGACTCTGGGGAGAGCCAAGAGCTGCCAATAGAACGCTGTGCACATGTATTTTATGTTTTTGGGGAAGAATTAACCATCTCCAGGCAGTGTTTGCACAGCTTTGTGCAAAAAAAAAAGGAGAGGCAGGTTATCCCTGATGCTTGCACACAAAACCCCATCCTCTGGTGACACCACACTACTTCCTTCCATGGCAAAAATCAGGGTGATTTTCAAAGCTCTTATGCTCCTTGATAAAAGGTTCCCCCCCACCATCACCACTTCCAGTGGCTTAATTAGGATGACCACCTTACCAGCTTACCACAGAGGATCCCACATGTCTCCACACCCCGGATTGTGTTGGCATCAGCCAGCTGGAGGAATTTCTGGCAGAGCTCCCTAGGGACGATGACCTGGCGAAGGGCATCCACACTTGTACCTGGTGAGGGAGAAGGGGAGCACAGTGAGGACTGACAGTCAGGGAGGCTGGAGAAAACGTTCCCTGGGGTCAGTATCTGAAGGGTCTGGACTGGAAACATTAACTGTGCTAACATGGAGCCTGATGAAAGCAGTCACAGGTAAATGAAGTCACTGTGACACTTCATAAAGGATGCTTTCAAAAGAGGGACAGGTAGAGAGAAAGAGACCAGTGTTACTGGTCAAGAACCAGTCATTTCAAGTGCCTGAATCACTAGTTTGGTGCTGTATTTGGCAGGAGAATTCAGCTAGGAGAATTCAGCTAGGAGAATTCAGCTAGGAGAATTCAGCTAGGAGAATTCAGCTAGGAGAATTCAGCTAGGAGAATTCAGCTAGGAGAATTCAGGCAGGAGAATTCAGGCAGGAGAATTCAGGCAGGAGAATTCAGGCAGGAGAATTCAGGCAGGAGAATTCAGGCAGGAGAATTCAGCTAGGAGAATTCAGGCAGGAGAATTCAGGCAGGAGAATTCAGGCAGCCTAGCCCTGAACCCCAATTTCCAACCAGTATTTGGATCTAGGAAAAACAAATAGGTTGTAGAGTGTAAAGCAACAGAGAAACTGGGCTGAAAAAGCATGGGGGGGCTGATTGCTGAAAGAAGACAGTTCTCTCCAGCCCTGCAAACCCTTACTGGTCACCAGGGAGAACATCCAGCAACTTGGAAAGCCAAACCCTCAAGAAAGGATGGAGCTGTGATCAGATACTTCCAAGAGCCTGCTAGAGAAATCAGCTCTTCACTTGTGTTTGGCTCAGTCCCAGCAAGAAAAAAAAGAGTGCCCTGAGATGTACTAACTGTTTTCCATGCTCCCCAAAGCACTGGGCTTCAAAGATCTGTCCACAAGAGGAGGTTTGGATGAGACAGTCCCAGCTGATGGACTTGCAGGGTGAACTGGAGAGACAGGAATCTTTGGGATTAGATCAGTTGGAGGCTTTTCCACACCAGGGATGAGGGGTCCATCCAGAGACTCAGGACTTGGCTCTGGCTTTCCAAATTCCTGCACTATCCTTAGACGTTCTTTCTCCAGCTCCTGTCGTCGAATCATCTCCTCAAAGGCATGAAACTGCTCTTGCTCTGCCTGCTGCTGCTTCATCAGGGCCACCCGGTTTTTCTCCTCTTCCAGCTGCTGCTGCAAAGCCAAACTGCGTGCAAATTCCTCTTCCTCCTCCTTCTGCAAGAGAAATGCCCCCCAAGGAACATCAGCCAACAGTGGGAACACAAGCTCTGGGTAGAATACAAAGCTTCTGCACTGCAGACCCTCAGCAATGCCAGATGATGTCTAAAGGTGGCACAAAAGGTAAGCAGGGAGCAAGCTTCAGGCCATAAAACAGGAGATCTGAACTTCCATCAGGAGAGCCAGCCAGCCCAGGGCTGTACAACTGCTGCCTCTTTCACAGAAATCTCATTCCAGGTGGATTTCCCTCTGTATTTCCCTGCTTATAAGCAGGAGGGGATTCAACTTCTAAAAGGATAGACAATGGCAGGACAAGGGGGATGGAGTGAAGCTGGAGGAGGGAAGGGGAGAGGAGAGATTGGAGGGAAGTTCTGTGCAGAGAGAGTGGTGAGGGGCTGGAAGGGGCTGCCCAGAGAGGGGGTGGGTGCCCCGTGTCTGGGGGTGTTCAAGGCCAGGTTGGATGGGGCCCTGGGCAACCTTGTGTAGCTCCAGGCCTGAGGTTGGTGTCCCTGCCTGTGGCAGGGGCTTGGAGCTCTATGATCCTTGGGGTCCCTTCCAACCCAGGCCAGTCTATGATTCTATCCCATCTCTAAAATCGTGCTTGCCTGCAGAGCAAGCAACTGCAGAGCTTCCTGCTTTGCCCACAGAACCCAGATCCTTGTCCACACTGTTACCAGCAGCCTGCAGAGTTTCCAGATCACAAGACCTCAACCTCATGTTGGGACAAAGAGAAAGAACCAATGGAATGACAGTCCCAGCTCAGTCTGCCTCCAGGATACACAATGGAAAGAGATGCAGGGACATCTGTGACACATTCACCTGCATAACGGCAGCAGGCAATGAGGCTGGACCCTGCAAGCTGGGATTACCCCCACCTCCCATTTCAGAGCACCCAGGGAGCCCTGGAGACCTGCCCTCTGCCAAACCCTTTGCAGCTGAGGCTCTGTTTTCTGGGGAGCAAGGGCCTCCAGTCTCCTCTCACTCACCTTCTGCTCCTGGTACTTAGCATAGTCCTTGGTGTACCTCTTTAACAACTCCTTCTTGAGCTCTTCAGCTCTGGGGAAGGCTACTTCTTTCAGCTTCTGAAGGGAGGAAGCACAGTCATAAGACTGCAATAGCCCCAAGGTAAGAAAAACAAGACCCAAAGAGACACAAGAGCCAGTAGCACCCAGAGATTATAAACCCACAGGCTGCAGCCAGGCAGCACCATGAGGAAGAGCTTAGGCAGCGTTGTCCTTTGCTGCTCAAGCCCTTTGAGGGCCACCAACCACATTGGACATCCAGCCACCACTCATGGAAAAGCCACAGGGTTTTACAAAGCAGGGAGTGTAAGAGGAAAGGATGGACACTCCACAGAAGGTAAGTGGGACAATCATAGCCAGCCCAGGGCACATAGAGGGGGGTAAGAACCCCCCCAAAACCAGAACTCCTGAAGGGTCAGGACTACTGGGGCTTCTCTCTGGGATCACCCACCTCAAAGCCAGGACAGCCCAAGGTCACTGACCCCAAAATTTTTCTGACAGCAGCTGTCACAGCCTTTGCAATGCTCCTACTTACTCTCACTGTCTCCCTCTTCTCAGGTATGACAGCTGTCTTGTAATCACGGTGCTGCGGCAGCTTCTCAATGAAGAGCCTGGAAATCCAGCAGAGAGGCAGCATCACAGAGTGAGTCACAGAGCTGTAGGGGTTGGAAGGGACCTGGAGAGCTCCTGGGGTCCAACCCCCCTGCCAAAGCAGCTCCCCAGCTCATACTGCACAGGTCGGTGTCCAGATGGGGCTGGAATCTCTCCAGAGAAGGAGACTCCACACCCCCTGGGCAGCCTGTCCCAGGGCTCCCTCACCCTCACTGGGGAAAAGTTCTTCCCCAGGTTGCTGTGGAACTCCCTGTGCTCCAACTTGCAGCCATTGCCCCTTGTCCTGTCCCCACAGACACTGAAAAGGGGCTGGCCATTCCCCCTGCACCCCATCCTTCAGATATTGATAGACATTGATTAGGTCCCCCCTGAGTCTTCTTCTCTCCAGGCTGAACAGCCCCAGCTCACCCAGCCTTTCCTCCCAGGGGAGATGCTCCAGGCCCTTCAGCATCTCCTCAGCCTCCTCTGGACTCTCTCCAGGAGATCCCTGGCTGTTTGATCCCAGGGAGCCCAGCACTGGACACAACACTCCAGCTGGGGCCTGCCCAGGGCAGAGCAGAGGGGGAGGATCCCCTCCTGTCACCTGCTGCCCACACTCCTCCTGATGCCCCCAGGATCCCATTGTCTCTCTCAGCCCCAGGGCACACTGCTGGCTCATGGCCACCCTGTCACCCCCCAGCACCCCCAGGTCCTTCTCCACACAGCTCCTCTCCAGCAGCTCCCCCCCAGCCTGTCCTGATTCCAGCAGTTCTTCCTCCCCAGGGGCCAGACTCTCCACTTGCTGTTGTTGAACCCCATCTGGTCTCTCCCTGCCCAGCTCTCCAGCCTGGCCAGGGCTCTGGATGGCAGCGCAGTGTCCTGCCTGGCAGCCACCCCTCCCAGCTCTGGATCTGCAGCACTTGCTGAGGGTGGGTGCTGTTCCCTCAGCAAGGTGTCAATGAAGATATTGAACAGGACTGGACCCCACACTGAGCCCTGGGGACACCACTAAAGTGAACATTAGGTTCAAGAAAGCCCCCCACATCAATTTTAGGATTGGCAAATAATTAATCTGTCCCTCATTATGTGGCTCTGATGAGTAAAAAAGGCAAACTTCAGCCTTAACCCTTTGTAAACCCCCCATCACCTGCACTGCCCTTACATTCCTGAGTCACAGCACAGGGGACACACACAAGACAGTACATGTTATCCTAAGGCTATGGATCATTCCCTTCCAGCTCTGTCCCCTTTTTGTCACCTCCCTGCCCCCCTCCACCTCGATCAGGACAGTCATTTGCCCTTCTGCAGGAACCCCTCCCTCACATAGCAGCCTTCCAAGCTCTTCAGGACACTCAGGAGACCTCACTCAGTCCCAGGGGAGCACCTTCCACAGGAGATTTTTCTTCCACCTGGACTTTGGAGATGATCCTCAGGGAGAAATACATTTGTTTTGAGCAGAAACATTAATAAACTGGCCTAAAACACCAAGGACACTGGCAAGGATTCAGGAAGGTCCTTGGGCACCTGCCTACCCCTCTGTGAGCATCCAAAGGGATTTACACCCAAGCTCAAGGACTCAGCTGACTCAGTGCTCACACTGTCCTTCCTCAGGGGGGGAACAAAGTGTTTGTGCACTTCACAGAGACCTTGGAAAGAGAAAAGTGGTGGGTAAGGTAAAAGTGAGTCCCTGACAGCCCCAGCAGCCCCAGCAGAGACCTTCTGGCCCACAGTGTGAACACCCCAGAAGATCAGGGTGGTATTTCAGGCAGCTGGGCTGTTCCTGTGCAGGCTTCTGGGAGGGGAATTCAGCAGAACTTGCTACTGCAACACACCCAGCATGGCTACAAAGAGGTTAATCTTCAGCTTCTCTACAGAGCCACTGTGCCCTGCTCCCTTCCAGGGAGCTCTGCAAGATGCAGTGGTGAAGATGTAGGGAAGGACTACTAGAGCATGGCATCCTAAGGCTATGGCTCATTCCATTCGTAGCCCAAGGGTGGTGTCAATGGGTCCCCCAGGGGTCTGTCTGGGGCCTGGTTCTCTTTAACAACTTTATCAGTGACGTGGGTGATGGGATTGAGTGCAGCCTCAGCAAGTTTGGGGGTGACACCAAGCTGAGTGGTGTGGGTGACACCCTAGAAGGAAAGGAGCCATCCAGAGGGATCTGGACAGGCTGGAAAGATGGGCCTGGGGGAACCTGATGAGGTTCAACACTGCCAAGTGTCAGGGGCTGCACTTGGGCTGGAAGAATCCCAGCCAGAGATCCAGCCTGGGAGAAGAGCTCCTGGGGAGCAGCCCTGTGAGAAGGACCTGGGTGTCACAGTGGGTGAGAAACTCCCCATGAGCAGCAGTGGCTCTGGCAGCTGGGAAGGGAGATGGGATCCTGGGCTCCATCAGCAGAGGGGTGGCAGCAGGGCCAGGGAGGGGATTGTCCCTCTCTGCTCTGCCCTGGGGAGGCCCCAGCTGGATCCTGTGTCCAGAGCTGGGGCCCAACCCAAGAAAGATGTGGGGCTGTTGGAGAGGGGTCAGAGGAGCCAGGGAGATGCTCAGAGGGCTGGAGCAGCTCCCCTCTGGAGAGAGGCTGAGGGAGCTGGGCTGGCTCAGCCTGGAGAAGAGAAGGCTGTGGGGGGACCTCATTGCAGCCTGCCAGTGCCTGAAGGGAGCAGAGGAACAGGAGGGGAATCAGCTTGTTCAAGGGCAGAGACTGGCAGGACAAGGGGGATGGAGTGAAGCTGGAGGAGGGAAGGGTTAGATTGGATCTTAGGGGGAAGTTCTTTGCAGAGAGAGTGGTGAGGGGCTGGAAGGGGCTGCCCAGAGAGGGGGTGGGTGCCCCGTGCCTGGGAGTGTTCAAGGCCAGGTTGGATGGGGCCCTGGGCAACCTTGTGTAGCTCCAGGCCTGAGGTTGGTGTCCCTGCCTGTGGCAGGGGGTTGGAGCTTTATGATCCTTGAGGTCCCTTCCAACCCATGCCATTCCATGATTCTATGATTCCCTTCCAGCTCTGTCACCTCCCTGGGACCCCCACCTCAGTCAGGACAGTCATTTGCCCTTCTGCAGGAACCCCTCCCTCACACAACAAAAAAGCCTGAAAGCACAGGGCAATGTCACCCTGCCTCAGCTCTGTGAGGCTCCCCAAGCTTGGGTCACCTCTGAGAATGAGTTCCCAGTGGCACACTAGCTGACTGATGCTCAGGGGGAGCTCAGCTTGGTCCTCAACTCCTGCAAGCAAAGCTGTCCTTGCTCTGAGTGTCCACAAAGCCTGAGAGCATAATACAGAAAAAAAACAACCCCAAACTGACCCCAAATCAACCCTGCCCTCCTTCACAGCTCTTTGCTATGCTGCTTCAGCACCTGAAGGAGGATGCTGTCATGCCCAGGCACAAGGAAGGAGGGTAGCAAGGACCAGACTGCATCCCACAGGGCAGCACAAACAAAGCAAAGCAGCACCAAGAGGGGGAAAAAACTCAAGAGGGGACAGAATGAGAATGCTTTTCACACTGAGGAGCCTCTCTGTGTGCAGTAAATGAGCCCAGCTGCTTCCAAACCTCAGTCCTCTGGGAATAGGAATGGCTTTTTTGCAACCCTGAATGCTCCTGGTTGCCAGGGAGAGCGTGAGGATGCTCTTGCCAGAGACCACAGGATCAACACAACCACGTCAGAGCCTGGAGCTCTGGAGAAGCTGAAACACCAGCAAGGTCCCTGCTGCTGCTGGCTGGTGGTTGTGAAGTAGGTCACTGTGCTGAAGAGACAAAACAAGGCTGTGATCCTTGCCAACAACTAGCAGATTAAAATGGAAGGGATTAATTAAGAAGGATTAAGAGCAGATGCTGGCCTGGAGAGGATGGAAAAACCCAGCAGAGACAGCTGGGTTTCCACAAGTCAGGAAGCAGGGAGGGGTTGGGGAAAGGGGGTGCAGGGGAAAAGTGGGCAGCAGGATGAGAGGAAGAAGCCAGAGGAAAACTCTGGGGTAAACCAGGCAGTGGTAGGGAGGGGATGGAAGCAGAGGAAGGGCAGGAATGGTTCATATTTCCTACCAACAACCCAGCTGAGGCTTGGCAAGGCTGAAACACCAGGAGTTTTGGGTTGGTTCAAACCTCCTCCTGCTCCTGAGTCCACTATGAGCAGCAGCTGTTTGGCACTGAGCAGCCACAGCACAGGCTATTTTTAAGCACTGCTCCAGCACCCATGCCAAGCTGGTGTCTCCTGAGTGTAACACCCCACACCAACCCCCAGAGCCAAGCCCAGCAGCTCCCAGTCATGCAGGGAAACCATGAGGCCCAGGAAACTCCTGGCTTTGGGCTTTTTATTCCTTTCTTATTTGGCTCTAGCTAAATCAAAGGTAGGATGCCTGCTGGGGGCTCATGGAAAACAGCCACTCAGAGCAACATGGGAGAGGCTGGTGTGGAAGATAAGTAGGCAGATGTCTTACAAGGTGACAAGACACACAGGATAAAAGCTCCTGAAGGCACAGCCTGATGTGGAAAGCAACTGCTCTAAGCCATATGCTCTGGCAGGGAGCTGGGTTGTGAGAAACCACAGCCACAACTCTGGCTGCAGATGCAGGGAGAAGCACTGGGGAAAGTCTCACAGTCCTGTTTCTAGAAAGGAAAGAGCAGAACAAGTCCCATGAGAGATTCCAGCTACCAGCACCCAGCTCTTGCCTTCTGGATCAGGCCCTTGGGGAAGGACAGCTAGAAAAAAGCCTTGCATCAAGCCTCCAGCTTCACAGGTTCCTTGGAGGAAGGGAGATAGTTAAACATGGATCTTCAGACAATCCAGGGCAACAGCTCCTATGCATCAGCACTTGAGAAATCACAGCCCTGAGGGATGGCTTCTTCACCTCCACAGAATCACAGAGCTGTAGGGGTTGGAAGGGACCTGGAGAGCTCCTGGGGTCCAACCCCCTGCCAAAGCAGCTCCCCAGCTCATACTGCACAGGTCGGTGTCCAGATGGGGCTGGAATCTCTCCAGAGAAGGAGACTCCACACCCCCTGGGCAGCCTGTCCCAGGGCTCCCTCACCCTCACTGGGCAAAAGTTCTTCCCCAGGGTGCTGTGGAACTCCCTGTGCTCCAACTTGCAGCCATTGCCCCTTGTCCTGTCCCCACAGACACTGAAAAGGGGCTGGCCATTCCCCCTGCACCCCATCCTTCAGATATTGATAAACATTGATTAGGTCCCCCCTGAGTCTTCTTCTCTCCAGGCTGAACAGCCCCAGCTCTCTCAGCCTTTCCTCCCAGGGGAGATGCTCCAGGCCCTTCAGCATCTCCTCAGCCTCCTCTGGACTCTCTCCAGGAGATCCCTGGCTGTTTGATCCCAGGGAGCCCAGCACTGGACACAACACTCCAGCTGGGGCCTGCCCAGGGCAGAGCAGAGGGGGAGGATCCCCTCCTGTCACCTGCTGCCCACACTCCTCCTGATGCCCCCAGGATCCCATTGTCTCTCTCAGCCCCAGGGCACACTGCTGCCTCATGGCCACCCTGTCACCCCCAGCACCCCCAGGTCCTTCTCCACACAGCTCCTCTCCAGCAGCTCCCCCCCAGCCTGTCCTGATTCCAGCAGTTCTTCCTCCCCAGGGGCCAGACTCTCCACTGGCTGTTGTTGAACCCCATCTGGTCTCTCCCTGCCCAGCTCTCCAGCCTGGCCAGGGCTCTGGATGGCAGCGCAGTGTCCTGCCTGGCAGCCACCCCTCCCAGCTCTGGATCAGCAGCACTTGCTGAGGGTGGGTGCTGTTCCCTCACCAAGGTGTCAGTGATCATCCTGGCAGCCCAGCAGCCAGGGCAATGTAAAGGCCACAAGCATTTGAAAGCTGCTGGAGAGAAAACCCACCAGCACCTCCCACTGCTCTGATGAAGGTGCTTTTAGTTCAGTTGTTTAAAGAGTTTCTGCTCCAGCCTCAGCTACGTCACCAGCCTGGAAACCTTCCCAAGGGTTTACACTTCCCAGCTCCCTGGGCAGCCTCCTGGGGTACACTACAATGCCCATAAAAGCTCAGGAAGTGCAAGGCAGGAAGCAAAGCTAACCAGAGAAAAATGTGTTGGCTTTAAGGGGCAGGGCCAGAAAATACCCCCAGAGGTGCCAGTCACCTTCTGGATCAGCAGGCAGCACGGGCACAGCAGAGACTCTACCAGAGCTGTGGTGGGTGAAAGCAAGAGGGATGGGCTTTGGGCCAAAAACCTGCAGAAACAGGCCATGCTGTGCTGTTGGGATGTTTTCTGAGGATCACAACTGTCATAGAATGGCAAGGGTTGGGAGGGACCCCAAGGGTCACAGAGCTCCAACCCCCTGCCACAGGCAGGGACACCAACCTCAGGCCTGGAGCTACACAAGGTTGCCCAGGGCCCCATCCAACCTGGCCTGGAACACCCCCAGACACGGGGCACCCACCCCCTCTCTGGGCAGCCCCTTCCAGCCCCTCACCACTCTCTCTGCACAGAACTTCCCCCTGAGATCCAATCTAACCCTTCTCTCCCTCAGCTTTAAAGGAAGGCTCAGCTGCTTCACTGCACAGGGACAAAGGTCCCCCATGCACCAAGACTGATGGGGAGGGGGGTACGTATGGTGAAGGGGGGGTGCATTTGGGGAGGGGGGCCTGTTTGGGGAAGGGGGGGTGCGTTTGGGGAAGGAGGGGCTGTTTGGAGAAGGAGGGGGGGTGCTTGGGGAAGGAGGGGTGTGCTTGGGGAAGGGGGGGCTGTGGTTGGGGAGGGTGAGGTGTTTGGGGAGGGGGGGCTGCTTGGGGAAGGGAAAGGGGGGCTGCTTGGGGAAGGGAAAGGGGGGGCTGCTTGGGGAAGGGAAGGGGGGGCTGCTTGGGGAAGGGAAGGGGGGGGCTGCTTGGGGAAGGGAAGGGGGGGCTGCTTGGGGAAGGGAAGGGGGGGCTGCTTGGGGAAGGGAAGGGGGGGCTGCTTGGGGAAGGGAAGGGGGCTGCTTGGGGAAGGGGTGTGTGGATTATATACATTGAAATGTAAAGTAAAACCCACCCCCAGACACTGCACCTGCAGGAGGAGCTGGCTGCTGGCCCTAGAAGGCTGCAGTAGCTCAGAGTAAAGCTGGCTTCTCCTCCACTGCCCATCCATCTGAGAAACCAGCAGCCAGCCAGATCCTTCCAGGCAGGCACAGCATGCCAGGACCCCTGAGCAGGGGTCCATGCCAGTTTGTGTGATGTCATGGCCAACCCAGCAACAGTCAAGGCCAACATAGGCCTTCTGTGGGGGTAACACACCGGGAAGCTGGAGAGCTTTCCCTCAGCAAGTTTGGGGGTGACACCAAGCTGAGTGGTGTGTGTGACACCCTAGAAGGAAAGGAGCCATCCAGAGGGATCTGGACAGGCTGGAAAGATGGGTCTGGGGGAACCTAATGAGGTTCAACACTGCAGAGTGTCAGGGGCTGCACTTGGGCTGGAAGAATCCCAGACACAGATCCAGCCTGGGAGAAGAGCTCCTGGGGAGCAGCCCTGTGAGAAGGACCTGGGTGTCACAGTGGGTGAGAAACTCCCCATGAGCAGCAGTGGCTCTGGCAGCTGGGAAGGGAGATGGGATCCTGGGCTCCATCAGCAGAGGGGTGGCAGCAGGGACAGGGAGGGGGTTGTCCCTCTCTGCTCTGCCCTGGGGAGGCCCCAGCTGGATCCTGTGTCCAGAGCTGGGGCCCAACACAAGAAAGATGTGGGGCTGTTGGAGAGGGGTCAGAGGAGCCAGGGAGATGCTCAGAGGGCTGGAGCAGCTCCCCTCTGGAGAGAGGCTGAGGGAGCTGGGCTGGCTCAGCCTGGAGAAGAGAAGGCTGTGGGGGGACCTCATTGCAGCCTGCCAGTGCCTGAAGGGAGCAGAGGAACAGGAGGGGAATCAGCTTGTTCAAGGGCAGAGACTGGCAGGACAAGGGGGATGGAGTGAAGCTGGAGGAGGGAAGGGGGGAGAGGAGAGATTGGGGGGAAGTTCTTTGCAGAGAGAGTGGTGAGGGGCTGGAAGGGGCTGCCCAGAGAGGGGGTGGGTGCCCCGTGTCTGGGGGTGTTCAAGGCCAGGTTGGATGGGGCCCTGGGCAACCTTGTGTAGCTCCAGGCCTGAGGTTGGTGTCCCTGCCTGTGGCAGGGGGTTGGAGCTCTGTGACCCTTGGGGTCCCTCCCAACCCATGCCAGTCTGTGATTCTATGACACACAGCCAGCTGAAACCTCCTGCTGCCTCTGCTAGCAGAGCCACACAAGACCAACCCTGCTTTGAAAAGAACCTCCTGCAGAGAGCTGAGCAGTGTGTGTGAGCTCACACCTCACACCTTTACCCACCTCCTTCTCCACCTAACCAGTCATGCCTTCACCTCTGGGGTAACCAAACCCCCTGAGGAGCAGAGCTGTGGGCAGAACCCAATTCTTCCAGCTCAGCAAAACCTCACTGGACACACTCCAAACCCCACAACCCCCCCCAAGAACCCAGGAGCCCTTGGGCTGGAGGAGGGATGATGTGGAAGGGAAGCAGCGCTGCCCTTACGTGATGTACTTGTTGTAGAGGATGAAGGCGTGCTCCATGTTGCCCTCCTCTGAGTACACGGTTGCCATGCGCAGGATCTCCACTCCGGAGCGGTAGTAGCGCCGCGGGGGGACGTCCTCGTTCACCTCCACCGCGCTCCCAGCCTGGATCAGCCTTCGGACTCGCTCCTCGGGCGGGAGGCTGGCGCTGGCAGGCATGGCCACACACAGCCACACACCGCCACGCTGCTGCTGCTGGTGGTGCTGTGAGGGGACGGGCTCTGGAGAGGAGGGAAAGTGTTATAGAAGCAGAGAATCAGGGAGTGCTTCGGGTTGGGAGGGACCCCAAGGGTCAGGGAGATGCTCAGAGGGCTGCAGCTCCATCCCGAGTTACTCCTGCCTGGGTGCAGTGCAATGTGTCTCTGTCTCGGCCCTGTGCTGTGGGAGGCACACCCAGCCACCCCAGGAATGCACCTCGACCTGATCTGTGTGTCTGCTCCTGCTCAGCTCCAACAAACACCTTCTTGCCCACAGCCCCATGGCACAAGCTGGGGGAGCAGATGCAGGTACCTTCAACAGATCACACAGGATCACAGAGTTGTAGGGGTTGGAAGGGACCTCCAGAGCTCCTGGGGTCCAACCCCCCTGCCAAAGCAGCTCCCCAGCTCATACTGCACAGGTCGGTGTCCAGATGGGGCTGGAATCTCTCCAGAGAAGGAGACTCCACACCCCCTGGGCAGCCTGTCCCAGGGCTCCCTCACCCTCACTGGGGAAAAGTTCTTCCCCATGGTGCTGTGGAACTCCCTGTGCTCCAACTTGCAGCCATTGCCCCTTGTCCTGTCCCCACAGACACTGAAAAGGGGCTGGCCATTCCCCCTGCACCCCATCCTTCAGATATTGAGAGACATTGATTAGGTCCCCCCCTGAGTCTTCTTCTCTCCAGGCTGAACAGCCCCAGCTCACCCAGCCTTTCCTCCCAGGGGAGATGCTCCAGGCCCTTCATCATCTCCTCAGCCTCCTCTGGACTCTCTCCAGGAGATCCCTGGCTGTTTGATCCCAGGGAGCCCAGCACTGGACACAACACTCCAGCTGGGGCCTGCCCAGGGCAGAGCAGAGGGGGAGGATCCCCTCCTGTCACCTGCTGCCCACACTCCTCCTGATGCCCCCAGGATCCCATTGTCTCTCTCAGCCCCAGGGCACACTGCTGCCTCATGGCCACCCTGTCACCCCCCAGCACCCCCAGGTCCTTCTCCACACAGCTCCTCTCCAGCAGCTCCCCCCAGCCTGTCCTGATTCCAGCAGTTCTTCCTCCCCAGGGGCCAGACTCTCCTCTTGCTGTTGTTGAACCCCATCTGGTCTCTCCCTGCCCAGCTCTCCAGCCTGGCCAGGGCTCTGGATGGCAGCGCAGTGTCCTGCCTGGCAGCCACCCCTCCCAGCTCTGGATCAGCAGCACTTGCTGAGGGTGGGTGCTGTTCCCCCATCAAGGTGTCAGTGAAGATATTGAACAGGACTGGACCCCACACTGAGCCCTGGGGACACCACTGGGCACAGGTCTCCAGTCAGATTCTGCTCCACTGATCACACCCTCTCAGCTCAGCCCATCAGCCAGTTCTCACCCCACCTCATGTCCCCTCATCCATCCCATCTCTCTCAGCTTCAAAGCTGGTGAAGCCCTGGGACTGTTGGAGGAGCAACAAGCCCAGGAACCCTCTGCAATGCTCTTTGCCCTACAGCAAAAGCAGTTTTCCCCTGGAAAAGCCTCCCTGGAGCAGTGTAAGGGTTAAACTCCCTATGGAATCACAGTGCTGAATCCAGAGCCCTCACAAACCTTCCAGCAACCTGACTGCCCAGGTCAGGCTGAACCACAGCTTCTTCCTAAGTGGGGGAAAGGTCCTGAGCTCAGCTAAGGATCTCCTGAGGATCTCAGGTAGTAGTGGAGGTGCCTTTCTGGGGTTACCTTGAAGCAGAAGCCCCCTTTTTTAAGGCAGGCCCCATTCTGGAGGGGGCTCCCTCAGCCCTCTTGCCCTAAATGAAGGCTGTGGGATTCGGTGCTGCTGGTTGCTACCATGCCAGAGTGCTCAGTTCAGCTCCTCCTCACTGGTGCTCCCAGCACAGGGCTGAAAGGGGACTCAGCTGCTCCCCCTTCCCATGTCAGGGCTCCCTGTCAGCTCCCCAAACCAAAGCCCCCCTGCTAAGATCCACAGTCCTTCTCCAAGAGAGGACACTGCTCACACACTACAACCCCAGTGCCCCCAGTGTGCATCTCCTCCTCATTCCCACCACACCCCTCAGGTAAAGTTCCCAAACCACCATCCCCCAAACTCCAGACACCCCCCCAGCCATTCCCCACATGGAGACTGGAAAACTTTCCCCCTCACCCCCCCAAATCAGAGCTCTCCAGAACTCCCACAGCCCTTTCCCTACAAGGGGAGTGCAGGGGAGCCCCCCAGCCTCACAAAACATCAGGAGCTGGAAGGGAACTCAAAGCTCATCCAGTCCCATCCCCCTGCCAGAGCAACATCACCCAGACTGAATCCCACAGGAATACATCCAGGAGGGTTTGAATGTCTCCAGAGAAGGAGACTCCCCAACCTCTCTGTGCAGCCTGGCCCAGGGCTCTGTCACCCTCACAGGGACAAAGTTCCTCCTGACATTCCCATGGAGCTTCCTCTGCTCCAGCTTGTGCCTGTTGCCCCTTGTCCTGTCGCTGCCATCCCTGAGCAGAGCCTGGCTCTGTCCTCCTGACTCTCACCCTTTACATATCTATAAACATTAATGAGGTCACCCCTCAGTCTCCTCTTCTCCAGGCCAAAGTGGCCCAGCTCCCTCAGCCTCTCCTCACCAGGAAGGGGTTCCACTCCCTCCATCCTCCTGGTGCCCCTGCACTGGGCTCTTCCAAGGAGCTCTGTGTCCTTCTTTGAGCTGAGGGGCCCAGAACCGGCCCCAACACCTCAGGCGCGGCCTCAGAGGATCCTATCCCTCCCAGAGCAGCCTCCCCCTGCCCGGCCCCTCCTCAGGAGCTGGGCAGCTCCCCCCGCGGGGCCGGGCAGCGCCAAGCCCGGCGCCCCGAGCTGCTGAGGGGAAGGACACCCGCAGCCGGACCCTGCCTCATCTCGCCCGGGACGGGGCAGCTCCCCGGCCCCCGCGGAGCCCGCCCGGCCCGGCCGCCCCGGCGAGGGAAGGAGCCCCCGGCCACCTCAGACCACCCCCCCGGCCTCCCCAGCCCCTCCCCAGCCGCCCCGGCCACCCAGACCCACCACAGCCCCTCCCCAGCCCCCCCCCCCCCCCCGGCCTCCCCAGCCCCCAACCGGCCTCTCCAGCCGCCCCGGCCTCCCCAGCCCCTCCCCAGCGCCCCCCCGGCATCCCCTGACCCCCCAACCGGCCTCCCCAGCCCCCCAGCCCCCCCCTCCGGCCTCCCCTGACCCCCCCCGGCCTCCCCAGGTCCCCCCAGCCCCTCCCCAGCCCCCTCCGGCCCCGGGCCTACCTGCAGCCCGGAGGACGCCGCCACCCTCAGCACTTCCGGGTTGTCGCCGAGAAAACGACAGCACACCCCCCCCGAGCCTCGCTTTCAACAACCAATCAGGAGCCGCCGTAAGCGTCCAAGCGCGCCGCAGACCCCGCCCACATCCCCCGGCTGGTTCCCTTCCCCTTGAAGGGAGCGCAGGCGGCGTGAGGTCACAGAGAGGCGCCGAGTCTTAAAGGGACCGCTCCCTCCCAGCAGCGCCGCTCCCGGCCCTGCCAGAAAACACCCCTTCTCACCCCAAAGCGGTGCTGTGGAGAGGCTGGAGCTCCCCAGCCAACAGGGGGCGGGTCCGGCGGGGATCCTCAGGCTCATCCAGGGGGGGAACAGCCCGCTCCCAGCCAGGCACGGGGTTCACAGGCTGTGGGGATGAGCTCCAGGGACAGCCCGGCCCAGGGGCACCTGAACTGTCACCATGGAGAGCACAGCCAGGGCCTTCCTGTGACAGGGCTGATCCTGAGCCTGTGCCGATGGGGTAATCCCAGCTCCTGGGGTGTTGTGTCCAGTGCTGGGCTCCCTGGGATCAAACAGCCAGGGATCTCCTGGAGAGAGTCCAGAGGAGGCTGAGGAGATGCTGAAGGGCCTGGAGCATCTCCCCTGGGAGGAAAGGCTGAGAGAGCTGGGGCTGTTCAGCCTGGAGAGAAGAAGACTCAGGGGGGACCTTATGAATGTCTCTCAATATCTGAAGGATGGGGTGCAGGGGGAATGGCCAGCCCCTTTTCAGTGTCTGTGGGGACAGGACAAGGGGCAATGGCTGCAAGTTGGAGCACAGGGAGTTCCACAGCAACCTGGGGAAGAACTTTTCCCCAGTGAGGGTGAGGGAGCCCTGGGACAGGCTGCCCAGGGGGTGTGGAGTCTCCTTCTCTGGAGAGATTCCAGCCCCATCTGGACACCGACCTGTGTGCCCTGTCCTAGGGACCCTGCTTTGGCAGGGGGGTGGGACCCCATGATCTCTGGAGGCCCCTTTAACCCCTGTGATCTGAATCCTGAAAGCTTGGGATTCTTCTCCACCCAAAGCTGGGACCCTGCTTTGGCAGGGGGGTTGGACTCCATGGGCTCTGAAGGTCCCTTCCCACCCCTGTGATTCCACAATCCCTGTGGAGCAGAGCTACACCCACAGTACAATGTCCACCCAAGGAGCCTGGGGAGCAGGGAGAAAGAAGAACCAAGGGAAAGAAGTCTTTAAGAAGAGCTCTGTGGTAAGATTAAGAACACCCCCACAGGCAGTCCCTGCCTGCTGGTGGAGGGTAGGGCAAAGCAGCTCGGGGTGCAGACACACAGTCCCACAACAGCTTCCCTCAGGTACAACGTTCCCTACGCTGTCACAACAGGTTTCCTACGCCGGCGCCTGCGTTTCCTGGCTCTTTGTGGTGGTTCCTGGGGGGCTGGGAAGAAGTTGGGGTTCCTGGGGGGGAAATAGAGTCCAGGAGGCTGCTCAGGAGGGGGCAAGGGAGCCCGACAGCTCCTCACGGCGAAGCTGCATGGCCAGCTCTGCTCTCTGTTCCCATGGTGCTGTGCCAGCTGCTGGTGCTGGGCCTGTGCCTGGGCACCTCTCCTGCGGCTCTTTTTGGAGCTGGAAGAAAATTCCATGAGTCAGGCCCAAGAGAAGTCACCATCCTGCTCAGTCTTGGCAGACAGGGAGCCCCAAAGGGTCTGTCCCAAATCTCCCTGGCCACCCTGTGCTCACCCCAGTCCCTGAACCACCCACCACCAGTCTTGCCAGACATGGAGCCCCAAAGGGCCTGTCCCAAACCTCCTTCACCCCTCTGTGCTCACCCCAGTCCCTGAACCACCCACCACCAGTCCTGACAGACATGGGGCCCCAAAGGGCCTGTCCCAAATCTCCCTGCCCCCCAATGTGCTCACCCCAGTCCCTCAACCACACAGCACCCAGGAAGAACACCCAGCTTGAAAACCCTTCAGCCCCACCAGAACTACCACCACCACCAACAGTCAGCTTCTCCTGTGTCTACAGGTGTGAGTGTGCAATTCCCCACAACCCACAACCTCTTAGAACAGCTTGAAATCCCTTCAGCCCCACCAGAACTACCACCACCAACAGTCAGCTTCTCCTGTGTCTAACAGGTGTGAGTGTGCAATTCCCCACAACCTTTTAGAACAGCTTGAAAACCTTCCAGCCCCACCAGAACTACCACCACCACCTCTGTCAGTCAGCTTCTCCTGTGTCTACAGGTGTGAGTGTGCAATTCCCCACAACCCACAACCTCTTAGAACAGCTTGAAATCCCTTCAGCCCCACCAGAACTACCACCACCAACAGTCAGCTTCTCCTGTGTCTAACAGGTGTGAGTGTGCAATTCCCCACAACCCACAACCTCTTAGAACAGCTTGAAATCCCTTCAGCCCCACCAGAATTACCACCACCACCTCTGTCAGTCAGCTTCTCCTGTGTCTACAGGTGTGAGTGTGCAATTCCCCACAACCCACAACCTCTTAGAACAGCTTGAAATCCCTTCAGCCCCACCAGAACTACCACCAACAACAGTCAGCTTCTCCTGTGTCTAACAGGTGTGAGTGTGCAATTCCCCACAACCTTTTAGAACAGCTTGAAAACCTTCCAGCCCCACCAGAACTACCACCACCAACTGTGTCAGTCAGCTTCTCCTGTGTCTACAGGTGTGAGTGTGCAATTCCCCACAACCCACAACCTCTTAGAACAGCTTGAAAACCTTTCAGCCCCACCAGAACTACCACCACCAACAGTCAGCTTCTCCTGTGTCTAACAGGTGTGAGTGTGCAATTCCCCACCACCCACCACCTCTTAGAACAGCTTGAAATCCCTTCAGCCCCACCAGAATTACCACCACCAACTGTGTCAGTCAGCTTCTCCTGTGTCTACAGGTGTGAGTGTGCAATTCCCCACAACCCACAACCTCTTAGAACAGCTTGAAATCCCTTCAGCCCCACCAGAACTACCACCAACAACAGTCAGCTTCTCCTGTGTCTAACAGGTGTGAGTGTGCAATTCCCCACAACCTTTTAGAACAGCTTGAAAACCTTCCAGCCCCACCAGAACTACCACCACCACCTCTGTCAGTCAGCTTCTCCTGTGTCTACAGGTGTGAGTGTGCAATTCCCCACCACCCACAACCTTAGAACAGCTTGAAAACCCTTCAGCCCCACCAGAACTACCACCACCAACAGTCAGCTTCTCCTGTGTCTAACAGGTGTGAGTGTGCAATTCCCCACAACCCACAACCTCTTAGAACAGCTTGAAATCCCTTCAGCCCCACCAGAATTACCACCACCACCTCTGTCAGTCAGCTTCTCCTGTGTCTACAGGTGTGAGTGTGCAATTCCCCACAACCCACAACCTCTTAGAACAGCTTGAAATCCCTTCAGCCCCACCAGAATTACCACCACCAACAGGCAGCTTCTCCTGTGTCTAACAGGTGTGAGTGTGCAATTCCCCACAACCTTTTAGAACAGCTTGAAAACCTTCCAGCCCCACCAGAACTACCACCAACAACTCTGTCAGTCAGCTTCTCCTGTGCCTACAGGTGTGAGTGTGCAATTCAGAGGCAAAGAAGAGCCTTTCCCTCCCCCAGCACAGAGCTGGGAAGGCAACAGGCACTCTCTTGTGCAAGCTGCAGCTCACAAGAAAGAAAACAGCTCAATTTTAATGCGTTAAACCCATGAGAGCATCTCTTTTTCTTCCCTCTGCTCAGCTCTCCAGCATGCAGGGAGGGAAGAAGCAAGAACCTACCTGGGCACTGCTACAGGGGGTTGGTTTGAGGGATGCTGTTTGGCCATCTGCCTTCTAGCCTCTGGTGCAGCCCTGGGTTTGGCTCTGAAGGGGGTTGAGTCCACTTTCTTTGCTTCATATTTCCTTCAAAAGAATCCTCTGTGACTCCACTGCCTCCACAAACCATTCCCCAAGTGATCACACTGGCTTTTTTCCCCACTTAACCCCCCCCCTTCTTAAAAACCCCCCACCCCCCCCCCCCCAAAAAAAAAGGGGGAGGGGGTGAAACAGCCCTTCATCCTCACCCACTGCCCCATTGTACCACCACCCCCCTTTAGAGCCTTGGGGTTTGAGACAAGAGCAGCTCTCCCACAGCCCCCCTCACCCCCCCCAGCACACAGAACAGTCCCTGCTGCACAGACCTCTGGCAGAGATCCTGGATATAGTTGAGTCTCTCTATCGGGTGGCCTCGAGCCCTGTTGAACACTGGGAAGAGAGCAGGCTGGGTTAGAGGGATGCTCTGTGCAAGGCAGCCTTGGGGCTGCAGGGAAGCTGGGCACCCCAGAGGCTTTTCAGCCTCTCCAGGGGGCTTTTCAGCCTCCCCAGGGGGCTTTTCAGCCTCCCCAGGGGGCTTTCCAGCCCCTCCTGGACATTTTTTGGACTCTGGGAGGCTTTTCAGCCCTGTCTGGAGATCCTTTGGCCCCTCTGGGAGGTTTTTTGATCCCTCCTGGAGGCTTTTCAGCCTCTCCTGGACATGTTTTGGCCCCTCTGGGGGCCTTTCAGCCCCTCCTGGAGATCTTCTGGTCCCTGCTGGAGGTTTTCCAGCCCCTCCTGGAGATCCTTTTGCCCCTCTGGGAGGTTTTTTGGTCCCTCCAGGGGGCTTTCCAGCCCCTCCTGGACATTTTTTTGGACTCTGGGAGGCTTTTCAGCCCTGTCTGGAGATCCTTTGGCCCCTCTGGAAGGCTTTTTGATCCCTCCTGGAGGCTTTTCAGCCTCTCCTGGACATGTTTTGGCCCCTCTGGGAGGCTTTCCAGCCTCTCCTGGAGATCTTTTGGTCCCTGCTGGAGGTTTTTCAGCCCCTCCTGGAGATCCTTTGGTCCCTCCTAGGGGCTTTCCAGCCCCTCCTGGAGATTTTTTGGCCCCTCTGGGAGGCTTTCCAGCCCCTCCTGCAGATTTTTTTGGTCCCTCTGGGAGGCCTTTCAGCCCCTCCAGGAGATTTTTTTGGCCCCTCTGGGAGGCTTTTTGGCCCCCCCCTGGACATTTTTTGGACTCTGGGAGGCTTTCAGCCCCTCCTGGAGGCTTTTTGGTCCCTCCTGGAGGTTTTTTTGGTCCCTCCTGGAGGTTTTTTGGTCCCTCTGGGAGATCCTTTAGACCCTCTGGGAGGCTTTTCAGCCCCTCCTGGGGGCTTTTCAGCCCCTCCTGGAGATCCTTTGGTCCCTCTGGGAGGCTTTTCAGCCCCTCCTGGAGATCTTTTGGTCCCTGCTGGAGGTTTTTTTAGCCCCTCCTGGAGATTTTTTGGCCCCTCTGGGAGACTTTTCAGCCCCTCCTGGAGATCCTTTGGTCCCTCCTGGAGATCCTTTGGTCCCTCCTGGAGGCTTTTCAGCCCCCCCTGGAGATTTTTTGGGCCCTCTGGGAGGTTTTTTGGTCCCTCCTGGAGGCTTTTCAGCCCCTCCTGGGGGCTTTCCAGCCCCCCCTGGAGATTCTTTGGTCCCTCTGGGGGGCTTTTCAGCCCCTCCTGGAGATCTTTTGGTCCTGCTGGAGATCCTTTGTTCCCCCCTGGAGGCTTTTCAGCCCCCCCTGGACATTTTTTGGACACTGGGAGGCTTTTTGGTCCCTCCTGGAGGGCTTTCAGCCACCCCTGGAGGTTTTTTGGTCCCTCTGGGAGGTTTTTCAGCCCCCCCTGGAGATTTTTTGGTCCCCCTGGGTGGCTTTTCAGCCCCTCTGAGAGGTTTTTCAGCCCCTCCTGGAGATTTTTTGGCCCCTCCAACTTATACCTCCACACTAGGGGAACTCCAGGCAGCATCCCACCCTTCCCACACAGCCTGTGACAAGGCTGCACTCAGTACCCCCCAGGTTAGCTCCAAGGTGAGGAACTTAATTCCTTCTTCCAAAGAACTTCCCAGAACCCCCAGCTCCATGAAAACACACAGAGCACCAAACCAGTTACCTCCCTCAGACCAGCCCAAACCTCTTGAGCATTTAAAACCAGCAGCCCATGATCAGGAACACACGTACACTCTATTGCAGTGTGTGGCTCCATGCCTTCAACATCAATCAGGTACCTGTACAGGTTGGAAGAAAGCTCTAATTACACAATTAACCAAGGAAACATTGCCAGGTTAATGAGGATTCAAACATAAAGAGAAACTGAGGTGTTATAAGAGCTTCTACTGACACAGAATGAAACACCAGCATTTGGTTTGCTGGAATTCAGGATAAGAAGTTCTCCCAACAAACTCCTTGAAATTGAAAAGCTTTAAATTATAGAATCATGGAATGGCTGGGTTGGGAGGGACCCCAAGGGTCCCAGAGCTCCAACCCCCTGCCACAGGCAGGGACACCAACCTCAGGCCTGGAGCTACACAAGGTTGCCCAGGGCCCCATCCAACCTGGCCTGGAACACCCCCAGACACGGGGCACCCACCCCCTCTCTGGGCAGCCCCTTCCAGCCCCTCACCACTCTCTCTGCACAGAACTTCCCCCTAAGATCCAATCTAACCCTTCCCTCCTCCAGCTTTAAAGGAAGGCTCAGCTGCTTCACTGCACCACAACACTTTGCACAGGGACAAACTGCTTGAGATAAAAGCCCAGAGTGAGATGACACCTTCCCCCAGGCACCAGGACTGATGCTCAACCACCTTTCCCTGCACTTCACACAACAGGCCAGAAGTGCACTTCAAGGCCAGGTTGGATGGGGCCCTGGGCAACCTTGTGTAGCTCCAGGCCTGAGGTTGGTGTCCCTGCCTGTGGCAGGGGGGTTGGAGCTCTGTGACCCTTGGGGTCCCTTCCAACCCATGCCATTCCATGATTCCATGACAGCAGCACAGACAGAAAGAATCCCTCTTCCCTCCTCTCCAGTCCACGTGGCTGGTTTTGGAACCAAAGAATCCCACCCCCAATCTAACCCTTCCCTCCTCCAGCTTCACTCCAGCCCCCTTGTCCTGCCAGTCTCTGCCCTTGAACAAGCTGATTCCCCTCCTGTTCCTCTGCTCCCTTCAGGCACTGGCAGGCTGCAATGAGGTCCCCCCACAGCCTTCTCTTCTCCAGGCTGAGCCAGCCCAGCTCCCTCAGCCTCTCTCCAGAGGGGAGCTGCTCCAGCCCTCTGAGCATCTCCCTGGCTCCTCTGACCCCTCTCCAACAGCCCCACATCTTTCTTGTGTTGGGCCCCAGCTCTGGACACAGGATCCAGCTGGGGCCTCCCCAGGGCAGAGCAGAGAGGGACAATCCCCTCCCTGGCCCTGCTGCCACCCCTCTGCTGATGGAGCCCAGGATCCCATCTCCCTTCCCAGCTGCCAGAGCCACTGCTGCTCATGGGGAGTTTCTCACCCACTGTGACACCCAGGTCCTTCTCACAGGGCTGCTCCCCAGGAGCTCCTCTCCCAGTCTGGATCTGTGTCTGGGATTCTTCCAGCCCAAGTGCAGCCCCTGACACTCTGCAGTGTTGAACCTCATGAGGTTCCCCCAGACCCATCTTCCCAGCCTGGCACGATCTTTATGGTAAAGAGAAGGAGGGTATGTGCAGCCTCCATTAATTTATATTCCATATTTCATACTTGGATATAATTTATGTCTTAAACTTTATAAGTTGGCATGTATATGTAGTATGTCATACTTTATACATATAAAGCTACATTTATCTGTTACAGGCTGAATGCATATTTGAGTACTTGGAATAAATCCTTGGAAGCCTGGGATTAGGTGGGTCACTTTTGATTTGGGTGCAACACTATTTCCTCCCAGAGTAACAAGAAGTGGGTGATATCACCACTGAACCAGCATGGAGAAGGACAACTCACCTACAAACCAGGTAGCCAGTTCTGTTTAAGCCATGTGTGCAGTGAACTCCAATGAGTTTATCTGTAAGACACAAGGAAGAGGGGACCCCTGAGCTCTATTTCTCCAAAACCCACCCAGAACATGTGGAAAATAAATAGCAACAACCACACAACACCAGCACTGCTCCTCTGTCTCAGCAGCACCACCAGTTCAGCTCATTAGGTGATTGGGTTTGGTGAGCTCAGCCACACACAGAGTCACAGAGCTGTAGGGGTTGGAAGGGACCTGGAGAGCTCCTGGGGTCCAACCCCCCTGCCAAAGCAGGGTCCTTAGGACAGGGCACACAGGTCGGTGTCCAGATGGGGCTGGAATCTCTCCAGAGAAGGAGACTCCACACCCCCTGGGCAGCCTGTCCCAGGGCTCCCTCACCCTCACTGGGGAAAAGTTCTTCCCCAGGGTGCTGTGGAACTCCCTGTGCTCCAACTTGCAGCCATTGCCCCTTGTCCTGTCCCCACAGACACTGAGAAGGGGCTGGCCATTCCCCCTGCATCCCATCCTTCAGATATTGAGAGACATTCATAAGGTCCCCTCTGAGTCTTCTTCTCTCCAGGCTGAACAGCCTCAGCTCTCTCAGCCTTTCCTCCCAGGGGAGATGCTCCAGGCCCTTCAGCATCTCCTCAGCCTCCTCTGGACTCTCTCCAGGAGATCCCTGGCTGTTTGATCCAAGGGAGCCCAGCACTGGACACACAGAGCCCAGAACTGGACACCTTGACATTCACAAGCCAAATAGAAGAAGAGAAATCCCCACCCTGCATTAGAACATCCAAGCCTGCAGCACCCTTTCCCAGCAGAAGACACCCAAGGGAGCTCCACACTTACCATTGTCTTTGTTGTCTCTCAAAAACTTCTTGACAACACATTTGAATTGGAAAATGGTGTGTTTGTTGGGTATTTCATGTCCCATTGTCAAGATCTTTGAGTAGCAGAGTGTGGCTGGGAGCTCCTGCAAGAAATAGAGTCAATAATGTCCAGAAAAAGCACAATTGTTTTCAAAATTGAACCTCAGACCAGAAGCTGCCAAGCTTTTGGACTAAACCCAACAGGTTTTTGGGTAAGAAAAGGCCTCACTCCCTTGACTTTCATAGTACAATGTTCCTGGGTAGCTTGCTTGCATTTTTGTTTCTCTTGCTCTTTCCTCCCTGGGGAAGATGAAGCACATGCAGAGCATGGAGCATCTTTCCAAGCCAGTACCCACACATTTGATACCATGAGCCAATGCTCTCCACCCAGGAGACCCTAAAAACCCCATCTTTAGGGTATTGCAGCACTTGTGCTGGTTGGGACAAAACCCATCCCCACAATGGGATGGGGGGCTGTTGGAGAGGGGTCAGAGGAGCCAGGGAGATGCTCAGAGGGCTGGAGCAGCTCCCCTCTGGAGAGAGGCTGAGGGAGCTGGGCTGGCTCAGCCTGGAGAAGAGAAGGCTGTGGGGGGACCTCATTGCAGCCTGCCAGTGCCTGAAGGGAGCAGAGGAACAGGAGGGGAATCAGCTTGTTCAAGGGCAGAGACTGGCAGGACAAGGGGGATGGAGTGAAGCTGGAGGAGGGAAGGGTTAGATTGGATATTAGGGGGCAGTTCTGTGCAGAGAGAGTGGTGAGGGGCTGGAAGGGGCTGCCCAGAGAGGGGGTGGGTGCCCCGTGTCTGGGGGTGTTCAAGGCCAGGTTGGATGGGGCCCTGGGCAACCTTGTGTAGCTCCAGGCCTGAGGTTGGTGTCCCTGCCTGTGGCAGGGGGTTGGAGCTCTGTGCCCCTTGGGGTCCCTTCCAACCCATGCCAGTCTATGATTCTATGATAATGGGGCTGGAAGACCCCAGGCTTGTCCTTCATCAAGGACAAAACCTCCATCCTGATGGGCCTGTAATGCTTTACCTCATCCCCCTGGCAAAGAATTTGAGTCCTGCATGGCCTGTATAGTTCCAAGAACCAAGATTCCCTTTACCTTAGGGTTTACACACAGTTTCATTTCCCCACAGCAGCAGCAGGACTGACCTCTGGCCCGTAGTAGCGGGTTGTGTAGGTCAGGTCAATGATCAGCCCCAGTTCTTCCTTCTGCTCTCTGATTTTCCTAATGAGGTCTCTAGGTGAGAATCTGTCCTCTGGGTGAAGTTTGTGATCAAAGCTCTGAGGGAAAACAATGTTTAAGAGCAGATGTTAAATTCAGGTGTGTTGTGACTGGTGGCAAGAGGCTCATGCCTGATAATCACAGAGCATCAGGACAGGCTGGGGGGGAGCTGCTGGAGAGGAGCTCTGTGGAGAAGGAGCTGGGGGTGCTGGGGGGTGCCAGGGTGGCCATGAGGCAGCAGTGTGCCCTGGGGCTGAGAGAGACAATGGGATCCTGGGGGCATCAGGAGGAGTGTGGGCAGCAGGTGACAGGAGGGGATCCTCCCCCTCTGCTCTGCCCTGCTCAGGCCCCAGCTGGAGTGTTGTGTCCAGTGCTGGGCTCCCTGGGATCAAACAGCCAGGGATCTCCTGGAGAGAGTCCAGAGGAGGCTGAGGAGATGCTGAAGGGCCTGGAGCATCTCCCCTGGGAGAAAAGGCTGGGTGAGCTGGGGCTGTTCAGCCTGGAGAGAAGAAGACTCAGGGGGGACCTAATCAATGTCTCTCAATATCTGAAGGATGGGGTGCAGGGGGAATGGCCAGCCCCTTTTCAGTGTCTGTGGGGACAGGACAAGGGGCAATGGCTGCAAGTTGGAGCACAGGGAGTTCCACAGCAACCTGGGGAGGAACTTTTCCCCAGTGAGGGTGAGGGAGCCCTGGGACAGGCTGCCCAGGGGGTGTGGAGTCTCCTTCTCTGGAGAGATTCCAGCCCCATCTGGACACCGACCTGTGCAGTATGAGCTGGGGAGCTGCTTTGGCAGGGGGTTGGACCCCAGGAGCTCTGGAGGTCCCTTCCAACCCCTACAACTCTGTGACTCTTTGCCCAGTCCACCTGGGCAGTGCTGCTGACATCCATCCCCCTAGAAGCTGCTACCAGTGAACATCACCATGATCTCCCCACAGGCACTGACTGCTCACACTGCTGTGCTCCTCTCTCCCCCAGGTCACAACCCACTTTGCAAAAACAACCAACCAAAGGCCCTACTGATGCTTTTCTGTGCTTTCTGGAAGGAATTGCGTTGCAAACCACAAAGCAACACCTTCCTACCATCACTGCCTGCCCCAAACAGCCCCAGGGCCTCAGCAGGCACTTACCTTCTTCAGGGGCACCTTGAAGGCGATGAAGCGGGTGCCTGGCATCCTCCTGCCCAGCGGCAGGTACTCAGTCCACCTGAACCCAGGGGCACGGAGGTGTTAAGCCGCTGATCTGGCCCCACGACGTGCAGCCCCCACAGGTCTGGGGCCCCTCAGCGCCCCCTGCAGCCCCACCGCAGGTCCTCAATCCCCCCCAGGCCCCGGGTCCCCCGCAGCCCCTCAAGTGTCTCAGTCCCACCCAGGCCCGGGGTCCCTCAGCTCCCCCTGCAGCCCCTGGGTCCCTCAGCCCCCCCCGCAGCCCCGGGGTCCCTCAGCCCCCCCCGCAGCCCCGGGGTCCCCTGCAGCCCCCCTCTCAGGCCCCAGGGTCCCCCGCAGCCCTCCGGGTGTGTCAGCCCCCCCGCAGGTCCTCAACCCTCCCCCAGGCCCCGGGTCCCCCGCAGCCCCCCAAGTGTCTCAGTCCCACCCAACCCCGGGCCCCTCAGCCTCCCCCCCGCAGCCCCTGGGTCCCTCAGCTCCCCCTGCAGCCCCCCGGGTGTGTCTGCCCCACCGCAGGTCCTCAGACCCCCAGACCCCGAGTCCCCCACAGCCCCCTAAGTGTCTCAGTCCCCCCCCGCAGCCCCGGGATCCCTCAACCTCCCGCGCAGCCCCGGGGTCCCTCAGCCCTCCCCCCGCCCCCGCAGCCCCGGGGTCCCCCGCAGCCCTCCGGGTGTGTCAGCCCCACCGCAGGTCCTCAACCCTCCCCCAGGCCCCAGGGTCCCCTGCAGCCCCCCCCGCAGCCCCGGGGTCCCACAGCCCCAGGGTCCCTCAGCCCCCCCCGCAGCCCCCCGGGTGTGTCAGCCCCACCGCAGGTCCTCAATCCCCCCCAGGCCCCGGGTCCCCCGCAGCCCCTCAAGTGTCTCAGTCCCACCCAAGCCCGGGTCCCTCAGCCCCCCCCCTGCAGCCCCGGGGTCCCTCAGCCCCCCCGGCAGCCCCAGGGTCCCTCAGCGCCCCCAGACCCCAGCGCCGGGCCTCCCCACGGCCTTAAGCCCGGCTGCCCGGGCCCCACGACGCGTTACACGCCCCGTCCCGGCGCCGCCGGCCTCAGAGCCCGGCCGGGCCCCGCGGCTCCCGGCAGCAGCGGGCCGCACGCCGCCGCCGCGCCCGGGGGCAGCCCGCGGGAAGCCGCAGGCCCAGAGGAAGCGTGGGAGAAGCGTAGGAAGCGGCCCGGGGAGCCGCGCTCACCGCTCCGGGATGCGAAAGGGCCCCCGGCCCACCATGGCGGCGACGGCGTCAAGCCCCGACCGACAGAGCGGCGCTTCCGCTTCCGCTGGCGGGTCCCGGCGGAGGCCCCGCCCCGAGGCCCCGCCCCCCAGCGAGGCCCCGCCCCCGAGGGAAGGCTGCGGGTGTGTGGCGCCGCCTGGCGGTGGCAGCGGGAACAGCGGCCCCGGGACCGCCACGGCACCGGTACCGGTACGGGGCCGGTATCAGCACCGGTACGGCACCGGTACCGGTACGGGGCCGGTATCAGCACCGGTACGGCACCGGTACCGGTACGGCACCGGTATCAGCACCAGAACGGCTCCGGTACCGGTACGGGGCCGGTATCAGCACGAGAACGGTACCGGTACCGGTACGGCACCGGTATCAGCACCGGTACGGCACCGGTACCGGTACGGCACCAGTGCTGCACCAGTACAGCACCAGTATCAGTACCAGTATGGCACCAGTACCGGTACAGCACCAGTACGGCACCAGTATCAGTACCAGTACAGCACCGATACCGGTATGGCACCAGTATGGCACCAGTATCAGTACCAGTACAGCACCGATACCAGTATGGCACCAGTATCAGTACCAGTACGGCACCGGTGCCAGTATCAGCACCAGTACGGCACCGGTACGACACCAGTATCAGTACCAGTACAGCACCAATACTGGTATGGCACCAGTACAGCACCAGTATCAGTACCAGTACGGCACTGGTATGGCACCAGTATCAGTACCAGTACAGCACCAGCACCGGTACGGCACCAGTATCAGTACCAGTACAGCACCAGAGCTAGTATCAGCACCAGTACGGCACTGGTACGGCACCAGTACGGCACCAGTATCAGTACCAGTACAGCACCGGTACCAGTATCGGTATCAGTACAGCACCAGTACTGGTACAGCGCCAGTACCAGTACCAGTAAAGCACCATTACAGCACCAGTACTGGTACCAGTACAGCACCAGTACCAGCATCACCGGCACCACCACAGTACCAGTGCCACCGTCCCAGCACCAGCACTCCCACCTCCTGCTGGTACCCACACTCCCTCCCCATCCTGACACCGACACTCCTGGTACCGGCATCTCTATCCCAGCCCCAGCAACCCCACTCCCAGCAGCAACACCCCCAAGCACCACTGGGGACCCCTCAGGGCCCCCCCAGTTCCCCAGCACAGGCGCTGGGGTGGTTCAGTTGGCAGCAGCAGTTGCCCCTGACAGAGAACAGGGGGGCCAAACCAACCCCAGCCCCCCACCCTCCCAGCGGGGCAGGACGGGGCCGTGTACCCACGCTGGCATCACGGGGTCACCGGTGCCAGCCTCACCCCTTCCCCTCAGACATGAAAATCACCTTTTCCCCCCCAAAACAGCACAGTTGGGATGGGAAATGGTTGGCCCAGGAAACCATCATGGGGGTGGGAAATCCCTCCCCAGCCCAGTGCCAGCGTGGCTGGGGCACCTTCACCACACACAGACACATGGACACACGTGTACACGTATGTGCTGTGCATGGAGTCACCTCTCAGGCTCTGTGCTATCCTGGCCATGGGAGTTTTATCCCAGGATAAGGACCCAGCCAAGCTAGAGCAGGATTTTCCAGTCCATGACATCTCATTCCCAGGAGGGTGCTGGGAAGCAGCACCCTGTGCCCAACCTGGAAAGATGCTGTCGGCGTCTCCAGCTGGGAGAAAAGCCCCTTTTCCAGAGGGAGGGAAACCACATGGATCAACATCAATGCTGGGAGGATGGAGGCGTTGGCAGCTGATGGTGGGGAAGAGCTGGATCAACTTGCCTGGCCAAGCAGGGGACCAGGCTCTTGGGGTGCCCTGAGGCCATCTGGGCACACAGGGGCTGCTCCCCCCCCCCCCACGTTGGGGAAATCAAGTTGAACCTCCCTCATTTCCAACCAACCCTGTAATTAGCGCTCGGCCGATGCTGGCAAGCAGGATCCAGCCCTGGGAAGGAGCCGAGGCCGCCTCAGGGTGTGAGGCAGGGACTGGCTGAGCCTGGAAAACTCATCTCACCCCCTGGCTGGCGAGCGAGCACCACCAGCTGGGGCTGACCGTCCCCCTCCCTCTGATTTCTGTTGTCCCTTCTCCTTCCCAGCCTCTTGCTACCCCAGATCTCCATGTGCTTTAGGAAAAGGTGATTCTGCTCTTCAGGGACCCCACCCATGTCCACCAGCATGGACCCATCCCAAGTGACGCCCATACCCCAGCTCCCTCCTTCCAAAGAGGCTGCAGGGAGGTCAAGCACCCTCCACCCCAAAGCACAGTGGGTTCAGTGCCACCTGACCCTCTCCCCAAAACCCTGGGAAGGCCATGACCACCCATTTTTGGGAATGGCCTTGACAGTGGGGACCCTGCAGCAGTGACTCAGGGATGCCGGGGGTTGTGAAACAGGCCTGGGATGGTTTGGGAGACGCCTCCACGCAGCCCCGCCAAGCCCAGCTGCCCCGGGGAGCCCGTCAGGGGAACAAGCCACGGCAGCGTCTGGGCTTTGCGTGGCAGCTGACCTGTCAGGCTGGTTTCCCAGACTGGGAAGCCGAGCTGGAGAGAGCCGTCCGGGGCCGGGCATGCCCCTCCGCCTGCTCGCAGGCTGACGGAGCCCCCGCCCCGGCTCTCTCCTCGCTGCCGAAGCCATGAGGGCAGCAGCTGGGCTGCTGCTGGCTTGGGCGCTGCTACATCCCTCCGGCACCCAGCAATGCCATCATGCCAGCCCCGGCGGCGTGCTCCGCTTCACCGACACACACGCTGAGATTCGGGTGCCGGCGCTGCACCGGGTACCCAGCTCACTCGATCCCCTCTACGGTCTCGTCCGGCGCTCCCTGGACCTCATCCAGCAAAACCCCCTGCCCACAGGTGAGCCCTGAGCTGGGGAGCTGGGACCTCCTCATCATGAGTGCTGGGACCTCTCCACCATGGGTGCGGGGACCTCCACACCATGGGTGCTGGAACCTCCTCACCATGGGTGCTGGGACCTCTCCACCATGGGTGCGGGGACCTCCCCACCATAGGTGCTGGGACCTCTCCACCATGGGTGCTGGGACCTCCTCACCATGGGTGCTGGGACCTCTCCACCATGGGTGCTGGGACCTCTCCACCATGGGTGCTGGGACCTCTCCACCATGGGTGCGGGGACCTCTCCACCGTGGGTGCTGGGACCTCTCCACCATGGGTGCTGGGACCTCTCCACCATGGGTGCTGGGACCACCAGGGATTTCCCAGCTGCAATCCCCATGTCTGGAGGTCTGAATCACTCCATGGAGGAGGAGGAGGAGGATGCCTCAGTGCCCAGGAAGGGTTGGGGGTGCATGAGGTGGGATCACTTTTACCAGTGGGGCAAATTCTTTTGCAGAGCTTCTCAGGGCAGCCCTGAACAACCCCAGCTCAGTGCAGACATCGCAGGTGAGCTGGGATGTGGGATTGGGGATCCCATGGGGATAGCACCCACCCTGTACACAGAACACCCCAAAAGCTGGGTGCGTTGGTACTGACCAGGCTCTCCTGTCACGTAGGTGGTGCAGTATGAGCTGGGCTATGTGGTCTGTGCTGCGGTGGCTCTGCTCTTCACCGTGGCCATGCCGGTAGCCGGGATGTGCTTCTGCTACTGCCGGAGCCGTCGGCGGTGCGGGGGCCGCCTGCGTGCCCACCGGCGCTCGCTGAGCTGCCGTCGCCGCTGCCTGCTGGCCTGCCTGTCCCTCACCTCCCTCATCATCCTGTGAGTCCCCCTCGCTCCAGGGTCAGAGGGGAACTGTTTCCCATGGGGACGGGGCTGGGAGGATGGCAGCCCCATCACCACCTTCTTGTCCCCGGCAGAGCCAGCGTCATCTGCGCCTTTGTCACCAGCCAGCGGGTGAAGGGGCAGATGGAGCCAGGGCTGGGGGCTGTGCCCGTCACCCTACGCACCCTGCGGCAGCACATCGACCACGTCCCTCAGGTGGGTCCCCAAGCAGCCTCCTCCAGCGTGGGGAGCAGCCCAGGGACGGCTCACAGCGTAGTTTGGGAGGCGAGAGGAGGCAGCACGGCTGCATCAAACATTCAGTGGCATGAAAATATGGGGCTTCCTCCCCTGCTGGCACCTGCTGCCCCTCCCCAGCTGACCCACTCCTCTCTCCTAGCAGGGGGTGCAGATGGTGGTAGACCAGTTTGAGGTGCCCCGACAGCAGATAACCTCCGATTTGGGTGGTAAGCACCGCGCCGGACACTCCCAGGTGCAGTTTGAGCTTCCCACCAGCATGAGATGGTGACAGGGTGCCTGATGCCTTGCAGGGCTGAGCCGTAGCGTGGGGCTCTCCATCCACACGCAGCTGAAGGCGATGACCTACGCGGCGCTGGCAGACCTGCAGGACAGGGCTGGAGGTAGGGTTGAGCGCGGCTCTCCCACACCCCGGGGGCGGCAGCGCCAAAGCCTCGCCGGAGAGCTGGGCTGTCGGAGTGGAGCAGTGTGGAACTAGCCCTGGGCTTTCTCTTTAAGACCTACAGACCTCGCTGCACCATTTACAGATTCTTGACAAGACCACGCGGGCGCTGGCGTCGGCGCGGGCCGAGCTGGAGCTGGCGCTGCAGGAACGGCGTCGGCGCGTGGTCGCGCTCCTGGATGACCCACGCTGCACCTCCTGCTCCAGTGTCCTGGGTAGGGCACGGAGCCTGGAGCTGGGTGCTGACTACAGCAAGGTGGGATGGGGTCCTGGGTCCCTTGCTGTCACCACCACCCCAGTTTCAGCAGCCCTGAGGCTCACATGTTGTTTCTTCCACCCCAAGGTGCCGTCGGTGGAGAAGGTTTTGAAGGCGTTGGCTGGGCTGCCCAGAAGTGACTTTGCAGAGATGATTCGTCAGGTTGGGGGGGGGGGGGTCAGGGTGCAGCAGGATGGGGGGTCTGGTGCCTGTGGGAAGCCCCAGCTGAGCCGGTCAGCACCCCCTCTTTCCTCACAGGGCAACGGCACCTTCAATTCCATCCCAGAGCTGACCGTGGAGAGGATGGCACAGGTTATTCAGGGTGAGTGGGACCAAGTGGGGACACCCTCTGTGCAGCAAATCCCAGTTTGGGGACTTAGGGTGGGACATGGGCACTATCCACCCCTCCAGCATGGCTCTGACCCCACAGATCTGCGGGATGAGTTGGCCCGTGTGACAGAGAAGGTGCAGTCCATCGCCAACAGCTTCCCCCTCTCCGACTACACCCGGCCTGTCAGTGAAGCCCTGGAGAAGGCAGAGGACAGGAGCCAGCCGTACCTCCGAGAGGTGCAGCGCTTCGAGCAGTACAGGTGACACCAGGGAGCATGAAGAGGCTCAGGGCTTGAGGCAGAGATGGGTGCTGAGCCCTAGCTGGTGCATCAGCCCGTATCTCGAGGCAGTGCCTGGCTGCTCCTTCCTCCAGGTGGATTGCTGGCACCGTGCTGTGCTCCATCATCCTCCTCATCCTCACCTGCAACGTGACAGGGATGGCCCTGGGGGCGTACGGGCTCTCCAAGCGGGAGGACCCCAGTGACTACGAGTGCCGAGGAGAAGCTGGTGCCAAGTTTCTCCTGGTGTAAGCATCTCTCCAGCTGCTGGGTGGGGGGGACGACACACAACATGACTGTTGCCAGCTCACACCCCCCACACCCCTCCAAAACCAGAGGGGCAAAGCCAAGGGAGGGACAGGGAGCTTGCCAAGTGGCAAGGCTTTTGAAGCCACCGCCTGCGCCGGCGGGTTTGGGAGAAGCTGCTCCTCCCTGGGAGCCAGCAGCTCCTGCACCCCAGCCCTGCTGCCCGGCACACCCCGCTCCCGCAGGCCCTTCCCAGGCAGGCTGGCGTGCCTGGGCACAGGAGGGTGCCGCAGGGCTGCAGCTGGCTGGGCAGGTCCCCACAAGCCTTCTTGTCAGCTCGGGTCTGCAAAGCTGCTGTCGGCACCTTCTCTCCCTCTTTCAGCGGCGTGGGCCTGGCTTTCCTGTTCTCCTGGCTCCTCATCCTCTTGGTTTTCGCCACCTTCCTGGTTGGGGGCAACATCCAGACGTTGGTTTGCAGGAATTGGGTCAACCAGGAGATTTATAAGGTGGGTGGCCATGCATCCACCCATCATGGCCCCATAAGCACCTGCTTGCTTGTACCAAAATGCCTCCGGATGCTCTGCGGCCTCCCCCTAAACCCATCCAGGAAAAGCTTCATCCTAAACCAGAAGTTTAAGTTTAGGACTAGGATTAGGTCCTTGGGTTTGCATCAGCAGTGGGGAATTGCCCTTGTGCTGGTAATTTGCCTGAGGCAACGATGCCTCTATCTCCAGGACCCCGGTGCTGCAGTTCTTTGGGGATCCCTGGGGTGCTGGGGGCTGGCGGGATGCTGTGATGGGGCTGGGAGCATGGTGGGGATTGGGATCAGGCCTGTGCCTGACCCTGACCCTCTTTTTCCTCCCATTTGGGCCAGTTCATTGACACCCCTGGGAACCTGCCTCCATCCATGAACGTCACCCACCAGCTCAACCTCAGGAGGGACTCCAACCTCAGTGCTGCATACCGGTGGGTGCTGCAGACAGCCCCCTCTGCCCCTGTACATCAGAGGGCTAATTTGGGGTCTTGCCACCAATGTCCCTTTGATTTCCAGGGAGTGCAAGAGCGGTGCAGGGCTGTGGGAGGTGCTGCAGCTCGACAGGTCCTACGACCTGGATGAGCATCTAAAAACCCCCAAGGTGAGGGTTGGCTTCAGCCAGATCTTCTGGTAACTGGCGTGGGGGATGCACGAGCTTTACTGGGATTCCTGGGATGGAGGTGACTGGCTCCAACCCCACAGCGTCTCCCCTGTCTCACAGTACACAGCTGATTTCCAAAAACGCCTGAGTGACTTCACAGCACGGCTGGGCGAAGTGCGGCTCCTCCGCAGCGAGGGCAGGCAGGACCTGGAGACCTTTGCCCGCAGTGGAGTGGATGAGGTGGACTACAGGCGCTTCCAGGAGGAGGTGAGAGGACCCTCGTTGGCAACTGGTCCCTCCTGCAACAGGATCAGCTTCCAGGGTTGGATTTTGGGCAGCTGATGCCTTCATCTTCCCCTAGATGAAAATCCCTGTGGTGCAGACCAGCATCCCTGCCTTGGCAAGGAACCTTGAGGGGCTGCAGAAAATGCAGGTGAGCAGCAGGGTGGACATCAGGGGCTGCCTGTGTGCCCATGGGGATGTCCTCACCCTGCTGTGTCTCTGCAGAGGAACAGCACGGTGGCAGGGAGGCTGGATGCTGAGGCCCAGGCTCTGTGGCAGATGCAAAACTCCACAGTGCAATCGCAGGAGGCTTTGGTGGTGAGTTGGCATCAGGCTGGTGGCTCACAGCCGGTGTCCCCATGGAAGGGGCAATGGGCCTTTTGCACCTTTCTCACCTTTCTGTCCCACAGGCAAAGCTGGGGGAAAGTGTCCAGTTCCTCTCCAGCTTGGCACCACATCTCCAGGTACTTTCATGGTTTCTTTCAGCTTCAAAAAACACATAGTGCCAACTGGGTCCCACCTGCTAGGGTCTTTCCATCTCATCCACTCTGTGCCAGGGGGTTTCTCTGTTGGGTCCCTCTTTCCCTGCCCTTCAGGAACCAGACCCAATTCAAAGCTTGGCACATGCTGCACATCTAGCTCCCCAAATCCCCTGGAGCACCTATCCTGCTGCTTGGTGCTCTGAGGGTGCTTCACCCTTCCCATGCTTCCCCAGGAGCGGGTGAAGACAACACTGGCCACCACAGCCTCAGTAGAAGCCCGGCTGCCTGTGCAAGCCCAGCAGATCCTCCGGCAGGTAAGTGGGGCTGGATTAGCCCTTGGGGTACAAAATTCCCCACAGCCAGAGTGAGAATGGGGCACCCAAAGTCTCCAGGCCCTTGTTTCCAAGCCTGACATTAGCTCAGAGCTGGTTGGAGCAAGGCTGGAGCTGGGCTGGGAAACATAGCGTTTGTCCTCCATGCTGCCTTCCCTCTGCCCAGGAGATTGGCTGCTTCATGAGGAAGGAGCTGCGGTACTTCACGCAGTATCTGAACTGGGTTGGGCAGACGGTAGGTGTTGGCCTTTGCTGTAGGGGTATCTTTGGGGCTGGGTGCCCCCCCGGAGGCTTCATGCAAGTCCCTTGTCATGCTGAGGCAGCAAAATACATCCCCTGAGCCAGGAGTGGGATGATGTCTTGTCTCCACTTCTTGTTCCAGCTGAGGGAGGACGTGGCTTCATGCCAACCGCTCGCCACAGCCCTGGACAACGGGCGAGTGATCCTGTGCGACCGCATCGCTGACCCCTGGGTAAGGGTCCTGTCCCAGTCACTCTGAGAGGCTCTGGCAGGGACCTGCATAGTGCAGCATCCCACCACTGACCAGCATGAATTCAGGGCAGCCAGGGCTGCCAGCAACCCTGACACCACCACACCACTGGGACCAGCCACCCAAAGGCTCCCCAAACCTCCCCCCCTGAGCCTGGGGACTGCCTTTCCCCACACAGCTCAGCAGGGCTCCCCTTGCTCTCTCCTTGCAGAATGCTTTCTGGTTCAGCCTGGGATGCTGCACTTTCTTCCTCATCCCCAACATCATCTTTGCTGTCAGGCTCACCAAACATTTCCGTCCCATCCGCAACCGGCTCATGTAAGTGGTGGGCACAAGGTGGGCAAGCAGGCTGCCTGGAATGGCAGGATGCAACAAGAGGAGATAGGGGCTCCTCCTTGACCTCTCCTGATGCTGTCTTCTCCTTCTACAGCTCTACAGGTTCAGAGGAGACCTGTCCCTTCCACATCCCCCGTGTCACAGCACTCAAGCTCTAGGACTGGGGACTGCTGGGTGCAGTGGCACACCCTGTGACCCAGGGGCTCCCACCAAACTTGTGCCCAAGCATCACGGGGCTCCAGGTCCCTCTGATATCTCTTCCTTAGTGTCCTTCGGAGTCCAAGCACCCTTCCTGGGTATGGGGCACTCATCTCCATGCACCCCAGGGCTCTGGGTCCCTCTGATGTCTCTTCCTTGGCCACTTTCGGGGGATCTGGGATGCTCCTGGAGCCTGGCAGATGCAGGGAACAGAGGAAGGTCCCCCACAGCTCCCACTGGCGTATCCCTCAGACCCCGCAGAGGAGGCCACCTGCTGCCCCATGATGCTTCCTCACATGCAGGATCCCGGGGCAAGGGGCACATTAAAGTTCTCTTCACCCAAACTGGCCACCGAATGCTTTGTTTCACGGCCACAGCATCTCTCCCGCTTTCCCCTGGGCACCGTTCGAGGCCTGGGCGGTGGGCGGCAGCCCCGAGGAGGAGGAGGAGGAGAAGGAGCAGGCCCATCCTGGCCCATCCACTCCTACTGGAGGCCTTGAAGGCGCTGGGACCGAGGCCTGTTCTGTGGGCCGTGCCAAGCCGGGGCAAAACCGAGGGGGCTCTGGGGCCGAGGGGAGCTCCAGGGCCGAGGGCGGCCAAGGCAGGCAGGGCCTGCGGGAACAGGGAGAGGCCGAGGGAGGCTCTGGGGCCGAGGGGAGGCCGAGGGGGTCTCCGGGGCAGTGCGGCTGAGGGGGCACCAAGACCGGTCCCAGGCTGGTGGGGGCTGAGGAGGCCGCGGCTAGAGGGACTGTGGGGCTGGGGGTGACACTGGGGCGACGGCCGTAGGGTCCCCCTGGAGGACTCTTAGCCTGAGGGTAGGCCAAGCTAGGCAGCTGGGTCTAGGCCCTCAGGACCCCCATCTCCATCCCAGTTAGCCCCACTCCCACCGCAGGGCTGGGGGCCTGCCTGCACTGCTAATTAGAGCTTAATTAGAGTTTAATTAGAGGTGGGGCCTGTAGAAGCAAAGCTGCAAGCAGTGTCTAGCTCTTCCCCCTCCCAGGAAGGGCCTGTTCACATCACTGATGGCTTTCCAGTGTGACACGCCTGCTTTTCATTCACATCCACCAGCTCCCCCCCATTTAAAAGTGCATTGTCCAAGCAGCAAATCATCTATAAAATCTATACAGCAGTTAGCAGATCTCCCCCTTCTAAGCAAACAAGGGTTTCCCAGTATTTCCCTCACCAAAATGCTCTCTGCTTCCTAACCAACAGAGAAACACCCCACTTTTATGCATTATTAAAAGGCTGCAGCTACCCACAGCCAGCAGTAATGAGTGAAATAGCCGTTTTATGCATTATTTAGGTAATTGCTGCTCAGAGCCAGCTGGTTCTAGCCAATATTTGCCTGCAGAGGACAGCATTGCAAAGGCTTTTTGCAAGAGGGATTTGGAGAGCTGAAGCCCAGAGGAGCATTTCTGCAGTAATTCCCATGCCTAGGGATGTCCCCAGCCCATCTGGAAGCTTTCTGGTTGTGTTATCTGGGAAAAAAATGAGCTTTAAACTGGAATATTTTGCAGTTGGAGGAAGGTTGGTAATGGTGAGAGGCGGGGGGAGGCAGAGAGAAGTGATATGGGTACTTGGGATTCAATCAGAAAATCAGTCTGTGACTCTCCTGCTCCCAGCTGGGTATATTTTAAAGGCTTACAATCATGAAGCATTAAGATAATTAAAAAGGAAAGGTCTGCCTCATTTTTAAAAGCTCATCTCAACAGTAGTGCTGCATTTTAAATTAAAACAATACTCAGTATGATGCAGAAGAGCAAAAGGCTTTATCTACTTTAAACAATAGGTAACGTAAATGCAATAATGTTTGTTTAGATGTTCTGTTGATTAAAAAAAAAACAAAAATAATTGTTCAGGTTTGCAAACAAATGAGCTGAATTCAGCTGGTTCTTCTTCCTGGAGTGATTTCTTGTAACTGGGGCACAATAAATGAAAGGGAAGCAATAAATGATAGAGGAATTCCCCTCAAAAGAAATGAGTGTGGTTGTCACTGCCGTATCTCTGAGCAGTTAGATCTGTGAGTTAATAGTAAACACCAATAAATAATCTAGAAAACTGTCCTATATCAGCTGGAGGGCACTTTATTTCTTAGGAAAGAAAAAAAAAGTAGGACAAGCTGGATAATGATTCCTCACCCAAAGGAAGGTCACAGTTTATGATTAAACCTCCAATCCCATGGCAAAGGGATCCCTTGGTAGGCCAGCACACTTCCTTCTGCATGATTAGATATATTGATAAAGATGGAAATGAGCTCATTTCCCGGTCCTGAATGTGGTGGTGGTTTTACAAAAAGTGGGTATCTCCTCCATCAGAGGCTTTTTCTCTATCTCAGCTTGCGTGGGATCTGTGTTCTGTGCACTTAGGAGGACTTAACTAAACTGGGGTGGATTAAACCCCTTCTCAGATCCTTCTCTCTTGTAATTCAACCTGTGTGACACCTCACCTGGCACACCTCCCTCATGCTCCACCTGCTGACCCTGAGAAATGTCTGTAATTAATACACACATGATGAATAATTCAATAATGGGTGATCATAGAATCACAGAGTTGTGGGGGTTGGAAGGGACCTGGAGAGCTCCTGGGGTCCAACCCCCTGCCAAAGCAGCTCCCCAGCTCATACTGCACAGGTCGGTGTCCAGATGGGGCTGGAATCTCTCCAGAGAAGGAGACTCCACACCCCCTGGGCAGCCTGTCCCAGGGCTCCCTCACCCTCACTGGGGAAAAGTTCTTCCCCAGGTGCTGTGGAACTCCCTGTGCTCCAACTTGCAGCCATTGCCCCTTGTCCTGTCCCCACAGACACTGAAAAGGGGCTGGCCATTCCCCCTGCACCCCATCCTTCAGATATTGAGAGACATTGATCAGGTCCCCCCTGAGTCTTCTTCTCTCCAGGCTGAACAGCCCCAGCTCTCTCAGCCTTTCCTCCCAGGGGAGATGCTCCAGGCCCTTCAGCATCTCCTCAGCCTCCTCTGGACTCTCTCCAGGAGATCCCTGGCTGTTTGATCCCAGGGAGCCCAGCACTGGACACAACACTCCAGCTGGGGCCTGCCCAGGGCAGAGCAGAGGGGGAGGATCCCCTCCTGTCACCTGCTGCCCACACTCCTCCTGATGCCCCCAGGATCCCATTGTCTCTCTCAGCCCCAGGGCACACTGCTGCCTCATGGCCACCCTGTCACCCCCCAGCACCCCCAGGTCCTTCTCCACAGAGCTCCTCTCCAGCAGCTCCCCCCCAGCCTGTCCTGATTCCAGCAGTTCTTCCTCCCCAGGGGCCAGACTCTCCACTGGCTGTTGTTGAACCCCATCTGGTCTCTCCCTGCCCAGCTCTCCAGCCTGGCCAGGGCTCTGGATGGCAGCGCAGTGTCCTGCCTGGCAGCCACCCCTCCCAGCTCTGGATCAGCAGCACTTGCTGAGGGTGGGTGCTGTTCCCTCAGCAAGGTGTCAATGAAGATATTGAACAGGACTGGACCCCACACTGAGCCCTGGGGACACCACTGGTCACAGGTCTCCAGTCAGACTCTGCTCCACTGATCTCACCCTCTGAGCCTGGTCCCACAGCCAGTTCTCCACCCACCTCACTGCCCACTCATCCATCCCATCTCTCTCAGCTTTGCTATCTGGATGTCATGGGACACAGTATCAAAGGCTGTCTTTGTGATAGCTGATGGCTGGGATGGCTGTGGTAGCTGAATTGTTAGCTCTCCATCCCTTGGTTGGGTCTGTGGTGGAGATCCTGGAGCTGGTTTCCCCAAATTCAAGCCACAGAACTCCCTTCTCTATTCCTGGAACTAAGAAGAAATACAGGAAAAGGCCTTTCAGCCAGTTCTGCCAGAATTAACCTAATTCTGGCATTCAAATAGTATCCAGGCTCAATGTGATTTCCTTTTTTTCTTTTCTCCCCATTTCTCAAGGCCTTTTTCTTCCAGAAAAAAAAGAAGGAACTGTGACCTTCCCCAGCTGTTTTCCTCATCATCCCATGAAAAAACCAGCTCAGAAAGCTGAGCTACAAACCAGCTGCCATGAGGAGCTGCTCAAAACTTCGTTCCCACCCCACTCAATGTGCAGGAGCAAGTTACCTCCAGCACTTAGAGCAACAGGCTCCCAGTTCACAGCTTTATTTTGTTGGGGTGCATGTAATTCTACCAAACTTCCCTCTTTTCTTTTGAGCAGTTGATGACCTAATGAAACCTTAGGAGAATTGCAGCCTGCCAGTCCCTGAAGGAGCTTAAAAGCAGGAGGGGATTCAACTTATTAAAAGGATAGACAATACAAGAAAGAATCCCAGCCAGAGATCCAGCCTGGGAGAAGAGCTCCTGGGGAGCAGCCCTGTGAGAAGGACCTGGGTGTCACAGTGGGTGAGAAACTCCCTATGAGCAGCAGTGGCTCTGGCAGCTGGGAAGGGAGATGGGATCCTGGGCTCCATCAGCAGAGGGGTGGCAGCAGGGCCAGGGAGGGGATTGTCCCTCTCTGCTCTGCCCTGGGGAGGCCCCAGCTGGATCCTGTGTCCAGAGCTGGGGCCCAACACAAGAGAGATGTGGGGCTGTTGGAGAGGGGTCAGAGGAGCCAGGGAGATGCTCAGAGGGCTGGAGCAGCTCCCCTCTGGAGAGAGGCTGAGGGAGCTGGGCTGGCTCAGCCTGGAGAAGAGAAGGCTGTGGGGGGACCTCATTGCAGCCTGCCAGTGCCTGAAGGGAGCAGAGGAACAGGAGGGGAATCAGCTTGTTCAAGGGCAGAGACTGGCAGGACAAGGGGGATGGAGTGAAGCTGGAGGAGGGAAGGGTTAGATTGGATCTTAGGGGGAAGTTCTGTGCAGAGAGAGTGGTGAGGGGCTGGAAGGGGCTGCCCAGAGAGGGGGTGGGTGCCCCGTGTCTGGGGGTGTTCAAGGCCAGGTTGGCTGGGGCCCTGGGCAACCTTGTGTAGCTCCAGGCCTGAGGTTGGTGTCCCTGCCTGTGGCAGGGGGTTGGAGCTCTGTGACCCTTGGGGTCCCTTCCAACCCATGCCATTCTATGATTCTATGAATAAGGAGGAAGCTTTGTGAGAAGTCCCTGAGGATTTGCCCAGCTTACTTTGTTTTTAACACAGCAAGCTCCTTGGATTGTTGATACCCCAGAAATATTTTAGGTGGCACAGATGTTTCAGGCCAGAATACAAGAAAACAATCTGGGAAGAATAAACTGTCTTTTGTTATTAGTGCTAATTATAATTTGCTATTTAACAGCTGCAGGTGAGGCTTTGCTTGCAGGAAGCCTCCTTGTGCCCAGCCTGATGGGAACAATTTGCCTGGTCCTCCCCCAGCTCAGAACAAACAGCAGGTCCCAACCCACTGTTGGAAAGGCAAATCTAATTTCCTCTGGTTTCTGGTTTTTGATCATTATTCCCTCCCCAGAGCCTCAGCCAGCTTTCTGAGAAATGCACTGAAAAACAAGCTGGGGGCGGAGGTCACTGGAGCTGCTGGGAAAGGACAGGGCTTGAGATGTGGAGTTCAACCAGACACAGCTTGAAAGAGAAAGAAAAAAAGCAATCTCCTTGCTTATCAGAGGAGGAAAACCCCATTTCCCAAGTTGGGGTTTATCTTCTGGTGCTGTTCCTGCACGTGGGCTCTAGCAGGGTTTATATTTAGCATCTTTTCAACAGTTTTTCTCCATCCTCTCTCAATGTGGCTCCATAAAATGCTCTGCAGCCTGTCTGGGTTTTTCCTTCTTGGTGGCACAAAGATCCCAGTGATCCCAAGCCCTGGAAAAGCCAGTGGGCTTCTTCCCTTGTAATTGAAGCCCTCTGTACAGATTTCATGGGACTTACTGTCCCAGCTTCCTCCAAGCAGGGTGCAAGCTGTGGTGTTGGGAGCTGCTTTGGGAAGGTTATGGAGATGAGGAGAAATACTTCAGGGGAGGTGCCAGTTCTGGTGTCTCAGCCATTAAAGGTAGCACATCTCAGCTCCAGGCTGTATGAACTAGTGTGGTGGTTTGGCCCTGGCTGGAGGCCAGGCACCCACCAAAGCTGCTCTGTCACTCCCCTTTTCAGCTGGACAGGGGGGGAAAATAGGTATTGAGAGGCTCAGGAGTGGAGATAAGAACAGGGAGAGAGCATTCTGCAATCAGTGTCACTGGCAGAACAGACTCAGTACAGGATAAAGGAAAGAAAACTCTAATTGATGACCCTGCCCTGCACCCCCAGTGACACCGGAGTTGGGTGATAAGAAGTGTGATCTGATCTTAAAGCACCTTCCCCCACCCCTCCCTGCTTCCCAGACTCAACTTTACCCAGGATTTTGACTCCACACCCCCTGGGCAGCCTGTCCCAGGGCTCCCTCACCCTCACTGGGGAAAAGTTCCTCCCCATGTTGGTGTGGAAATTCCTGTGCTCCAACTTGCAGCCATTGCCCCTTGTCCTGTCCCCACAGACACTGAAAAGGGGCTGGCCATTCCCCCTGCACCCCATCCTTCAGATATTGATAAACATTGATTAGGTCCCCCCTTAGTCTTCTCTTCTCAAGGCTGAAGAGTCCCAACTTACTCAGCCTCTCCTCACAGGGGAGATGCTCCAGGCCCCTAATCATCTTTGTAGCCCTTCTCTGGACTCTCTCCAGGAGATCCCTGTCCTTTTAAAACCAGGGAGCCCAGCACTGGACACAACACTCCAGCTGGGGCCTGCCCAGGGCAGAGCAGAGGGGGAGGATCCCCTCCTGTCACCTGCTGCCCACACTCCTCCTGATGCCCCCAGGATCCCATTGTCTCTCTCAGCCCCAGGGCACACTGCTGGCTCATGGCCACCCTGTCACCCCCCAGCACCCCCAGGTCCTTCTCCACAGAGCTCCTCTCCAGCAGCTCCCCCCCAGCCTGTCCTGATTCCAGCAGTTCTTCCTCCCCAGGGGCCAGACTCTCCACTTGCTGTTGTTGAACCCCATCTGGTCTCTCCCTGCCCAGCTCTCCAGCCTGGCCAGGGCTCTGGATGGCAGCGCAGTGTCCTGCCTGGCAGCCACCCCTCCCAGCTCTGGATCATCAACAAGAACAAGCCAATTTCCTTCACACATCAGCCAAAGCTCAGCTTCCTCATTTACCCACAGCTCTGTTGTGTAAAATTCTTCTTACCCCATAACCCTGAGTCAGAAGCAGGAACACTATCTGAGTGTTCAGTCCCATTGGATAAGGGTTGGTCAAAACAAAACCCAACCCCTGAGCCTCATCTGAGTCTGTATGTCACATACTTGCACCCCATAGCAATACCTTCGGGGTGGGGGGGATGCTGATAAATAAAAGCTGATGCTCATACCTAAAAGCACTTGAAATCTCAGCTATGTTTGAGCTCCAGCTCAAAACCAGCCATCAGCCCTGGAGATAAAGCTCTTGGATGATCCCAGGCATTGCTTACACCAGCTGAGAGAGAGTGTGTGGCACTTAAGCCACCAGCACTGTTTCCATCCCCTCTGCTTGGTGCTGAGGTAGCCATGGAGATCACTACGGTGAGCATCGTGCCCATGACAACTCTGCATGAGCATCCTGAGCATCATCAGAGCAGTCTTGTCTCCCCCTGGGCTTTTCCTCATACCAGACTGGGATTATTGGCTTGTTCTTGCTCCCACACAGGCAATGAGAGAGCTTTCCTCCATCAGCAGCTCCCCTTCCAAGATAAAAGGGCAGAGAATGAACCATATGGAGCAGATTTGGTGTATAATGCCTGAATGTTTGGTATATTGTCTCTTTTTTTTTTTTTTTCCAGATATTTGAACCATGGTGTCTACCAGGCGGAGACCATCCCCCTACAAATGTGGGGCAACCCCAACGAGGGACGTGGCTAGGGATGCCTCGGTCCAGGTCACTGGCTGCAGGGAATGTCTGAGTCTACTGCTGCCAAGGGAAAGAGGCAAGGGCCTCACCTGTGTGAGGTGTGAGCAGGTGGATGACCTCCTCTGCTTAGTTGCTAGGCTAGAGGATGAGCTTGCAAGGGTAAAAGCCACCCGGGAAAGGGAGCGTGAAGAGCTTGAAAGGCTGAAAGCCATTCGGGAAAGGGAGCGAGAAGAGCTCGAAAGGCTGAAAGCCATTCGAGAATGCGAGATGGAAATTGACTGGTGGAGTAGCTCCCTGGCATCCAAGAGGGAAGAGTGCCAGGAAGATTCCACACTACTGAAGGCGGTCCCCCTGCCCTGCCCTAGCCAGGTAAATGGGAGCAACCCACACCCTGAGGAGGGCTGGAAGGTAGTCCCTACTCGCTGCCGTAGACACTCCCCCTGCCTCCCTACCCCACCCCCTCAGGTCCCCATAAGCAACAGATATGGGGCCCTGGGAGTTGAAGGTGAGGTATGTGAGGAGACGAATACAATCCCTCTACCTCAGAGGAAGCAAAAGCCCAGAGCAAGGAGAGTATCTGCACGCCTTGTGACGGCCTCAGAAAAGCGAGTAAGAAGAGTAGTTGTAGTTGGGGATTCCCTCCTTAGTGGGACGGAGGGCCCCATATGCAGACCAGACCCTACACGTAGGGAGGTGTGCTGCCTTCCTGGTGCCAGGATCAGGGATATTACCAGAAGGCTCCCAGGGCTGGTTAGTCCCTCTGATTATTATCCGCTCTTGATAGTTCAAGCAGGTAAAGATGCAATCATGAAGTGTAGCATGCGCACTATCAAGAGTGAATTTCGTGACCTAGGTCGCTTTGTTGGGGGGGCGGGTGCCCAAATAATATTTTCTTCTATTCCCACTTGTGGGAGGTGGGGTTCGGAGCAGGTCAGAAGAACCCATGAATTGAATCAGTGGTTGAAAGGCTGGTGCCTACACAAGAAATTTGGGTTTTTTGACCAAGGGATGGTGTACTCTGCTCCGGACATGAGTACTGCTAATGGGGCTTACCTGTCCCATAGAGGAAAGCGGATCCTTGCTCAGGAGATGGCAGGGCTCATTGATAGGGCTTTAAACTAGTTAGGAAGGGGGAAGGGGATATTACAAAGGCTGCTGGGGTAAGGCAGATGCTTTGGGAGACACAGCACGAGTTGCTGGGGGAAATAGATAAATGCCAACAGCACAATTGCAGACTTGGGGATGTTGCTCCACACGAGAGTAGGGGTAACTCTGTGGACTACCCCATGAACTCCTCGGTGGAGCAGTTTTTGCCCACCCCCTATCGAAAATCTCGCAGTGAGCTGTTGGGGATATCTGGATCTGCTGCCCCACTAAAATGCCTATACACAAACGCACGTAGCATGGGGAACAAACAAGAAGAATTAGAGATCTTTGTGCGGTCACAGGGCCACGATCTCATTGCGATCACTGAGACGTGGTGGGACAGCCTGGATGACTGGCACGCTACCATGGATGGCTACGTGCTTTTTAGGAAAGATAGACTAGGGAGACGAGGTGGAGGAGTTGCTCTTTATGTTAGAGAGCACCTAGAATGTATTGAGCTCCACCTGGGTAGGGATGAACCGTTTGTCGAGAGCTTGTGGGTAAGAATTAAAAGGCAGGCCAGTTTGGGTGACATAGTCGTGGGCGTGTACTACAGGCCCCCTGATCAAGAGGAGCGGGTTGATAATGAATTTTATAAGCAATTGGAAGTAGCCTCAAGATCGCAGGCGCTGGTCCTTATGGGGGACTTCAACTACCCAGATATTTGCTGGGCAAGCAATACGGCCAGTCGTATGCAGTCCAGACAATTTCTGCAGTATATGGAAGACAACTTCCTGATACAGATGGTGCAGGAACCTACTAGGGAAGGGCGGATGCTTGACCTTGTTTTTACTAACAAGGACGGGCTCGTCAGTGAAGTGAAGGTCGGGGGCAGCTTAGGACAAAGCGACCATGAAATGGTCGAGTTCAAGATCCTGAGTGGAAGAGGCAAGCCAAAAAGTAGGATAGCTACCCTGAATTTTGGAAGAGCTAACTTTGATCTCCTCCGAAATCAAATAGGGGCTATCCCATGGGCTGCTCTGTTTGAAGGAATGGGAGCCTGCGAGTGCTGGCTAACATTCAAACAGCACTTCTTCCAAGCGCAGAATAGGTGCATCCCTTTGAGTAAGAAATCGGGAAAGAGAGGTAGAAGACCTGCGTGGATAAGCAGGGAACTTATGAGTAAACTCAAAGGGAAGCAGAAAACCTATAAACTGTGGAAACAGGGTCTGAGATCATGGGATGAATATAAGGATGTGGCCAGGGCCTGTAGGGATGCAACTAGGAGGGCTAAGGCCTGCTTAGAAATTAAGCTGGCAAGGGACATAAAGGACAACAAAAAGAGCTTTTTCAGGTATGTAAATAGTAAAAGGATGACCAGGGATAATGTAGGTCCCTTGTTGAATGAGGCGGGTGTCTTGGTGACGGGAGATGATGAGAAGGTGGAGATACTTAATGCCTTCTTTGCCTCGGTCTTTACTCCGAAGGCTTCTCAGGACTCACATATCCCAGATGTAAGTAGGAGTGGTTGGGGAACGAGTGGTTGGGGAAAGAATGGCTCCCCTCTAGTAGAGGTAGGGGTGGTCCAGGAGCGACTCAAAGGAATGGATGCACACAAATCCATGGGCCCGGATGGGATACACCCACGTGTGCTGAGAGAGCTGGCGGAGGTGATTGCGGAGCCGCTCTCTATCATCTTTGACAGATCCTGGACTACAGGAGAAGTGCCTGAAGATTGGAGGATAGCCAATGTCACTCCAGTCTTTAAAAAAGGCAAGAAGGAGGATCCCAGTAACTATAGGCCAGTCAGCCTCACCTCTGTCCCTGGAAAGGTGATGGAACAGCTTGTTTTGGATGCCATCTCCAAACAACTGGAAGAGAAGAAGGTCATGAGGAATAGTCAGCATGGATTCACCAAGGGGAGATCGTGCTCGACCAATCTCATAGCCTTCTATGATGTTATTACCAACTGGGTGGATGGAGGGAGAGCAGTGGATGTCATCTACCTCGACTTTAGCAAGGCTTTCGATACTGTCTCCCACAACATTCTGATAGAGAAGCTGAGGAAACAAGGGATAGACGAGTGGACAGTGAGGTGGGTTGAGAACTGGCTGTCAGACCGGGCTCAGAGGGTCGTGATCAGTGGAGCAGAATCTGAATGGAGGCCTGTGACTAGCGGTGTTCCCCAGGGCTCAGTGTTGGGTCCAGTCCTGTTTAATATCTTCATTGACGACCTTGATGAGGGAATAGCATCCACCCTCAGCAAGTATGCCGATGATACAAAACTGGGAGGAGTGGCTGACACGCAGGAACACTGCGCTGCCATCCAGCGAGACCTGGACAGACTGGAGAGCTGGGCAGGGAGAAATCTAATGAAATTCAACAAAAGCAAGTGTAAAGTCTTGCACCTGGGGAGGAATAACCGACTGTATCAGTACAGGCTGGGGGATGACCTGTTGGAGAAGAGCTCTATGGAGAAGGACCTAGGGGTCCTGGTTGATGACAGGTTGGCTATGAGCCAGCACTGTGCCCTGGTGGCCAAGAGAGCCAATGGGATCCTGGGGTGCATCAGGAAGAGTGTGTCCAGCAGGTCGAAGGAGGTGATCCTCCCCCTCTACTCTGCATTGGTCAGGCCCCACCTGGAATACTGTGTCCAGTTCTGGGCTCCCTGGTATAGAAAAGACAGGGACCTTCTGGAGAGAGTCCAGAGAAGGGCGACAAAGATGATTAGGGGTCTGGAACATCTCCCCTATGAGGAAAGGTTGAGTGAGCTGGGTCTGTTCAGCCTGGAAAAAAGAAGACTTAGGGGGGACCTAATTAGTGTTTACAAGTATCTTAGACATGGGTGGCAGGGGGAATTGGCCAGCCCCTTTTCAGTGGTCAGTGGGGACAGGACTAGGGGCAATGGCTGTAAGCTGGAGCACAGGAAGTTCCGCACCAACATGCGGAAGAACTTTTTCACAGTGAGGGTGACAGAGCAGTGGAATAGGCTGCCCAGGGAGGTGGTGGAGTCTCCTTCTCTGGAGATATTCAAGTCTCGTCTGGACGCCTATCTATGTAATATGAGATAGGGAGCCTGCTTGGCAGGGGGGTTGGACCCGAAGATCTCTTGAGGTCCCTTCCAACCCCTAAGATTCTGTGATTCTGTGATTCTGTGATTCTTTGGGAAATGATGGCAGCCCAATCCTTGGCACAAGCTCTGGAAAGACCCTTTAATTTGGTGCTTTAGGGAAAAGAAAAGCTTTGGACTAAGCCACACGTGCTCTTGGCTCAACATCTCAGGTGAAAGATGCTCCAAAATGGATGGAAAGGTGCACATCAGGCAGGAAGCCTGAAAAATCTGGCCCAGTTTCCCTTTGCTTATTCTCATTTATAACTGGAGTAAAAGGGGGTTGAAACCCCACAAAGGCAGTCCCAGTCCTGAGACCCTTTATTGTGGGGGAAGAGGGGAAAACCAGGGTGAAAACGTACTCACCAGCCCAGCTAAGAGGATTTGCACAGTCATTTGGTGAGCTGGGTTCCATCAGCTCCTCCTTGCCAAGCATGTGAGTCAGAAACCAGGTCACAGGATGGGAAAGCTCGATTCATCCTCATGTGATGAGACAAAGCAGAGCCTGGACCAGAATCACCTGTCTCAAAGGAAAAACCATACATCTGAGGGAAAAAAAAGAACAGCTCTGTTCATTCTTTCTCCATCTCCAACCCAATCCTTGCTTCAGGCTCTTCCTGGACTTTTTTTTTTTTAAATTAAAAATCCAACAATTGCCTCCATTTGCTGGAGTTCAGCTCCTTTTCCCAGTGGGAAAACTGATTTCTCCCATCCCTTTCCCAATGCAGCCTAGCCAAGAATCCACAGGGATCCCCAAGGACTGTGGCATTACCCTTCCACCCATCCCACCTCTAAAAGAAGCTGCTCCTGCCTGCAGCTCTGCTCAGGGAATACATCATATCAATCCTTCAGCAGGGATTTAATATCCTGTTTGATATCTTCATTGACACCTTGCTGAGGGAACAGCACCCACCCTCAGCAAGTGCTGCTGATCCAGAGCTGGGAGGGGTGGCTGCCAGGCAGGACACTGCACTGCCATCCAGAGCCCTGGCCAGGCTGGAGAGCTGGGCAGGGAGAGACCAGATGGGGTTCAACAACAGCAAGTGGAGAGTCTGGCCCCTGGGGAGGAAGAACTGCTGGAATCAGGACAGGCTGGGGGGGAGCTGCTGGAGAGGAGCTCTGTGGAGAAGGACCTGGGGGTGCTGGGGGGTGACAGGGTGGCCATGAGCCAGCAGTGTGCCCTGGGGCTGAGAGAGACAATGGGATCCTGGGGGCATCAGGAGGAGTGTGGGCAGCAGGTGACAGGAGGGGATCCTCCCCCTCTGCTCTGCCCTGGGCAGGCCCCAGCTGGAGGGTTGTGTCCAGTGCTGGGCTCCCTGGGATCAAACAGCCAGGGATCTCCTGGAGAGAGTCCAGAGGAGGCTGAGGAGATGCTGAAGGGCCTGGAGCATCTCCCCTGGGAGGAAAGGCTGGGTGAGCTGGGGCTGTTCAGCCTGGAGAGAAGAAGACTCAGGGGGGACCTTATGAATGTCTATCAGTATCTGAAGGATGGGATGCAGGGGGAATGGGCAGCCCCTTCTCAGTGTCTGTGGGGACAGGACAAGGGGCAATGGCTGCAAGTTGGAGCACAGGGAGTTCCACAGCACCCTGGGGAAGAACTTTTCCCCAGTGAGGGTGAGGGAGCCCTGGGACAGGCTGCCCAGGGGGTGTGGAGTCTCCTTCTCTGGAGAGATTCCAGCCCCATCTGGACACCGACCTGTGCAGTATGAGCTGGGGAGCTGCTTTGGCAGGGGGGTTGGACCCCAGGAGCTCTCCAGGTCCCTTCCAACCCCTACAGCTCTGTGATTTTGGCATGCTCCTTCAAACTCTTGGCATCCAGCTGATAAATTCCAGGGTAGGAGCAATTCCCTGCAGCAGGGTCCAAGGCTGGCAGAGATGACTGATGGAAATGGGAGTGCCTTTACCCATCCTGGGTGTGCCCTGGTTTATTTTGAAGAAGGTGACCTCAGCCCAGCCATGGTATGTCATGTAACGTGCTTACGCCGCTTCTCTGATCTTGGAAAGGCTTCTGAGGGGATTGCAAGTTAAAAATAAATAGGAGAGAGGGAAAGGAAAGCCTCCCAGTGAGTCATATTACAAGCCCTACTGTGAGGGGGGGAAGAAAACCCCAAACCAATCCAGATATTCAGCTTTTCCTGCACTGGAGCCAGCTGGGGGGATTGCCCTGCTCAGGGAAGCTGGAATATCACATTGGTGGGGAAGTATTGGTTCTCACAGCATTATGGGGGGTGGGGGGCATGTTTTTAAAGTGCCCCAACACTTGGTTGTCCTCATCTGTCCAAAAATCAGGAGATTTATTGATGGGAAAGGATATAAGGAGCCTTTTCTGCACAGGATTCCAGCTCTTCCCCTCCCTCATTGGCAGCAGATCGCTCAGCAGAGAGGCACAATCCCAGCCTGTCCCACAGCAGCTGATCCCAAGGCACTGGGATGAGTTATTTTTAAACCAAATGCTGGGCTGAAAACAAACTGGACAGCCAAGATCTTCCTAGGACAAGCCTTCTGATTCCTGTAAAAAGCCATGACTTCTCCCATTTCCCATCAATGAATCCAGCTGGCAGCAGGGAGCCCAAATACCCAAACTGGGTATTTTTCTTGTTTTTCCCTTTTCAAAGCAGTTTTATCCCAGTGCCAAGCCCAAAATGAGAAAGTATTTCCAAATAAAAGAAGACATCTGTCTTGATTTAAAAGAAAACCTGTTATTTTACCTTCTAGCTCACCCAGGTGATGCTGCCAGCCCTGGGAGGGGTTGAAAACACATTTTTGGGAGCTGTCCCCCATGCAGGTTATCTTCTAAGGAGATGGTGCATCACTGGGAAGGCATGAGCCTGAGGCCAGGGATGGTCCCTCTCATCCATAAGGAGCTTATACTTTATGCCTGGAATAGCAGCTAGCACATGAGCAGAGGTTATTACACACCTAATCAGATTGTAGCAGCTGGATGAGCATTTAGAGCCTTTCAAAGGCATTTGTCTTATCATAGCCTGGGCTGGGTTGGGAGGGACACCAAGGGTCCCAGAGCTCCAACCCCCTGCCACAGGCAGGGACACCAACCTCAGGCCTGGAGCTACACAAGGTTGCCCAGGGCCCCATCCAACCTGGCCTGGAACACCCCCAGACACGGGGCACCCACCCCCTCTCTGGGCAGCCCCTTCCAGCCCCTCACCACTCTCTCTGCAAAGAACTTCCCCCCAATCTCTCCTCTCCCCCTTCCCTCCTCCAGCTTCACTCCAGCCCCCTTGTCCTGCCAGGCTCTGCCCTTGAACAAGCTGATTCCCCTCCTGTTCCTCTGCTCCCTTCAGGCACTGGCAGGCTGCAATGAGGTCCCCCCACAGCCTTCTCTTCTCCAGGCTGAGCCAGCCCAGCTCCCTCAGCCTCTCTCCAGAGGGGAGCTGCTCCAGCCCTCTGAGCATCTCCCTGGCTCCTCTGACCCCTCTCCAACAGCCCCACATCTTTCTTGGGTTGGGCCCCAGCTCTGGACACAGGATCCAGCTGGGGCCTCCCCAGGGCAGAGCAGAGAGGGACAATCCCCTCCCTGTCCCTGCTGCCACCCCTCTGCTGATGGAGCCCAGGATCCCATCTCCCTTCCCAGCTGCCAGAGCCACTGCTGCTCATGGGGAGTTTCTCACCCACTGTGACACCCAGGTCCTTCTCACAGGGCTGCTCCCCAGGAGCTCCTCTCCCAGTCTGGATCTGTGTCTGGGATTCTTCCAGCCCAAGTGCAGCCCCTGACACTCTGCAGTGTTGAACCTCATGAGGTTCCCCCAGACCCATCTTCCCAGCCTGGCACGATCTTTATGGTAAAGAGAAGGAGGGTATGTGCAGCCTCCATTAATTTATATTCCATATTTCATACTTAGATATAATTTATGTCTTAAACTTTATAAGTTGGCATGTATATGTAGTATGTCATACTTTATACATATAAAGCTACATTTATCTGTTACATTTGATGTTATATTTTCCCTTTTACATTATTTCACATTTCCCATCCTATATCTTACATTTCCATGGCTAATTTCTTCCCTGCAGAAGAGAAATTCATATTAATTTGGCCAGCTGGTTCCTTGAAGATCTAGCTAACACAACAAAACCCCAGTTAGCTGCTCCCTCCTCTCCTTCCCCTCTTCCTCTCCTTCCCCTCTTCCTCTCCTTCCCCTCTTCCTCTCCTCTCCCCCAACCCCCCCCCCTGCTTTTATAGAGGCTCATATTGGAGCCTCCCACAGCAGGGAGCTGCTGGCAGGATGCTGTGAGTCCCATCTGATTGCAGAAAGCCATCCCTGGTGAGCAGAGCAGAACAAGGGGAGGGGAATAAACTCCTCCCCAGCATCCCAGCTGCCAGGAATCTCATTTACTAGAACACTCAGGGGCTGATTTGTTTTTCTCCAAGCTGCCTTTGGGCTCCTTGGCTTTGCAACAGAGCTACAGCCAGCAAAAAAATCCACACACACCCCCCCCATCCCAAACAACCCCAAACCTCCAAATTCTCCTTGATTCAGACTAAGATGTTGGATGGAAATGTTAATTTCTTGCTTTTCTCCCCCCTTGATAGTTCCTTTCCTGGCACCTTACAGGATTAGGGACTTGCTGGGACTTCTCCTCACTCATGTGGGTTGTGTAACTGCTGATAATATTCTGGAGGTGGGAGGATTTCATGTCCTACCCCTGCCAGTTCCCCCTCTCCCTGTTTCCATCCACAACAAACAAAAACCCAACCCATTTATATAATCCTTTGATTTGTTTCTACAGGAAATCTTAAGGATGCCAAAGAGTGCAGGAGAAACACCAGCCCTGAGCTACACTCTCCTCTCCTGTGGTTTAATATGGAATAATGGTGTGTGTAGGGGAAAAATTCCTCTGCAGCCCATGGAAAAACCCTTTTTATTCTAAAAACAACCTCAAAAATGCCATTTCTTTTCTCTTGGAGGGGTCTAGAGGACTGGGAGCCCCAGTGTAGCTTTACACCAAAGCCCTCACCACTAAAGAAAATGTAAAATAGCCTAATAAAAGCTTCAATTTTTTAATTATACACTGATATGGGAAAATAAGCAGCCTGATTGAGCTGTTGCTTTCCTTTTTACTGGGGAGCAAGTAACCCCAGTGCTTTCCTGCCCTGCCATCACCCTGTTTATTCCCCAAACAGTGTTTTCTCTGCCCTTACCCAGGCAGGAGCTGAATTTTCCCAGGATGTTTTGTACCCAAGGAGAGCATTTGAATTTCAAAAAGTCAGTTCTAGGGGTGGGACCAGAAAATAAACCACATCACAGAGTCACAGAGCTGTAGGGGTTGGAAGGGACCTGGAGAGCTCCTGGGGTCCAACCCCCTGCCAAAGCAGCTCCCCAGCTCATACTGCACAGGTCGGTGTCCAGATGGGGCTGGAATCTCTCCAGAGAAGGAGACTCCACACCCCCTGGGCAGCCTGTCCCAGGGCTCCCTCACCCTCACTGGGGAAAAGTTCCTCCCCAGGTTGCTGTGGAACTCCCTGTGCTCCAACTTGCAGCCATTGCCCCTTGTCCTGTCCCCACAGACACTGAAAAGGGGCTGGCCATTCCCCCTGCATCCCATCCTTCAGATATAGATAGACATTGATTAGGTCCCCCTGAGTCTTCTTCTCTCCAGGCTGAACAGCCCCAGCTCACCCAGCCTTTCCTCCCAGGGGAGATGCTCCAGGCCCTTCAGCATCTCCTCAGCCTCCTCTGGACTCTCTCCAGGAGATCCCTGGCTGTTTGATCCCAGGGAGCCCAGCACTGGACACAACACTCCAGCTGGGGCCTGCCCAGGGCAGAGCAGAGGGGGAGGATCCCCTCCTGTCACCTGCTGCCCACACTCCTCCTGATGCCCCCAGGATCCCATTGTCTCTCTCAGCCCCAGGGCACACTGCTGCCTCATGGCCACCCTGTCACCCCCCAGCACCCCCAGCTCCTTCTCCACACAGCTCCTCTCCAGCAGCTCCCCCCCAGCCTGTCCTGATTCCAGCAGTTCTTCCTCCCCAGGGGCCAGACTCTCCACTTGCTGTTGTTGAACCCCATCTGGTCTCTCCCTGCCCAGCTCTCCAGCCTGGCCAGGGCTCTGGATGGCAGCGCAGTGTCCTGCCTGGCAGCCACCCCTCCCAGCTCTGGATCAGCAGCACTTGCTGAGGGTGGCTGCTGTTCCCTCAGCAAGGTGTCAGTGAAGATATTGAACAGGACTGGACCCCACACTGAGCCCTGGGGACACCACTGGTCACAGGTCTCCAGTCAGACTCTGCTCCACTGATCACACCCTCTGAGCTCGGTCCCACAGCCAGTTCAAAATCCTGCAAAATGCATTTTGTTCACCCCCAAATTCCCCCTCCAGCCCTGAACACAGGGCTTATTTTTACTTATTTTTACTTTTAGAGGGTTTAAAGAGATTTCCCAATGAGCTGAGCATCATTTGAGGTGGGGTGAGCTTAAACCTAGATCTTTTGCTGTCTCCAAGGAATTGGGACATAGCCTGAGGGCTTCACCCCTACCTCCAAAACCCATCCAATTACCCCAAGATTTTCCCCCCAAATCATTTTAATTCCTTCCTCCCCTTTTGCAAGCTGTGGCTGATTCTCCAAAGGAGCCCAGATTTCTATGAATAAAAGTGTTTTGTGTGAATTAAACCCCAAAATAAATAAATAACCCAACTCAAAAATCAATGAGAAGCGATGAAGTGGTGGGAGGGGGGAGGGTCAGACAAACCCAGGTCCTTTCCTAGCTCACCATTAAACCAAAAGTCAGCATTTTCCATTTGTTAGGAGAAAAAAACCCATCCCATTAATGATTTCTAAGCTGGCACAACCCCATTGCACTTAACAGCCCCTGTCACAGCCTGAGCTGCAGCTGAAGAAGGGCCAAACCTCCAGCACAGATCGATGCAGCTCTTGCCTTGTTGCTGGGAGAAATTTCACCCTGAGATGCTCAAGAAACCTCTTTGGCACATGGCTCTGTTAAAGAAACACTGCAGATAATACTGGTTTGGGTGGTTTTAGAGCTGCTGGCTTCTCCAATAAATTAAAAATGAATTAAAAATCAATAATCTGCTCCAGATCCATTTGAAAAGTTCCTCTATTTTTCCCCAAACAAGACCAGAACTTCCTCCAAAATATATTAATACAGGGAAAAAAAATGCCTGATTTTTAGAAGCCACTGGTGAATTGATCCTGAATCTCCCTGTTCCTGGTGCTGTATCTCTTTCCTTTCCTGCCTTTGGATTTTAAACAGCTCACTGATGAGGATTTAAACCAGAACCAGGGAATCAGGAGCCATCTGTGCCTTCCCATGGGGAGTGAACGTGCCTGTGTATTGTAGGAGAGGCTTCATCAGGCTCACTGACCTTAATCCAGCCCCATCAGTTCATTTGCTCCTCCAGGACCCAGGGTGGATGTTTCCCTGCTGCACCCAGCACTCCCCATTCCTCTGCCAGACAGGAATTAGGATTTATTTCCTTTTTTTTTTAAAAAAACCTAATCCAGCCAGGAGGATAAACAAGTGTATGGAGTGTATGGAAAGCCTCTGTAGGGCCAGATGTGCTCCGTGGCCTGGGGCTGGGATGCTGCTGGGACCACTGTACCCAGCCTGACTGTTCCCACCAGCAAAACCTCAGTAGGGTCTTGGGTGCATCATGTGGCTGTGCCAACATCAAGCTCAGGGAGATTTTCATCTTCATTTGCATCTCCCAATCACCACACAAGCCTCTCCTGGGTCCCTTTGGACTCAAGCCTATGAAAGCCCATCCTAACCCCTGAAGGCTGGGAATAACACCCCATCCTGGCTTGAGGTTTCTGTAGCCCCTACCCTCTGCAAAAGGGTACCCTGAAAGCCCCCTCCCCCATCCCCACTTGTTACAAGCATCCCATACAACTTTTACTTGCCTGCTGGGGTGTTTCCTCCCATTGAATAGTGGGGTACAGCAACATGAAGTGCAACTGCTCAGCACAGGGCTGAGTTTTACTGCTCCAGGGCAAGACAAACTCAGAAGCCAGGCTCATCCTTTTCCCTGTGGGGCTGAGCTTATTTTATCTTGTATCCATCAGCTTGCAGAGCATCCCTCTGTTTCATGGGATAATGGATTTGGAGCTGCACCCAGCAATCATTACAAGCATCCTTTCCTCTCTCAGAACCTGGCCCCCAAGATTTCCAAACCAGCCCCAAGCCCTGCTGATCCCACTGATATTTCTTGCCTAAACCATTGCTGTTTCTTAAATAAAACCACCCAAGAGCTGTGATTTTCCACCACCCATTTGGTCACTCTTGTGGCCTCCCATCCCCATATCTGCTGGGAGGGATGGTAGGTGTCCAGAGCTGGAGACCCCAGCACAAGAAAGATGTGGGGCTGTTGGAGAGGGGTCAGAGGAGCCAGGGAGATGCTCAGAGGGCTGGAGCAGCTCCCCTCTGGAGAGAGGCTGAGGGAGCTGGGCTGGCTCAGCCTGGAGAAGAGAAGGCTGTGGGGGGACCTCATTGCAGCCTGCCAGTGCCTGAAGGGAGCAGAGGAACAGGAGGGGAATCAGCTTGTTCAAGGGCAGAGCCTGGCAGGACAAGGGGGATGGAGTGAAGCTGGAGGAGGGAAGGGTGAGAGGAGAGATTGGGGGGAAGTTCTGTGCAGAGAGAGTGGTGAGGGGCTGGACCAGGCTGCCCAGAGAGGGGGTGGGTGCCCCGTGTCTGGGGGTGTTCAAGGCCAGGTTGGATGGGGCCCTGGGCAACCTTGTGTAGCTCCAGGCCTGAGGTTGGTGTCCCTGCCTGTGGCAGGGGGTTGGAGCTCTGGGACCCTTGGGGTCCCTTCCAACCCATGCCATTCTATGATACGGGGTGATCCCAAGTTTTTATGGGCTGCTGGCTGTGGTTTTCCTTGGGGAAGGAGGCTGGATGCTGGCCAGGCCTTGCAGGACTGGGCTGCGCAGGAGCCAGCTCCTCCCTCTTGCTATTTATTCCTCCCGGTAGCTCAGCGCTGGAGGCTGAATCACCCAGCACCCAGCAAGCAGTGGGCTCCCAGCCGGTGAGTGTCGGGGAAAAATGGGACGTGGGGGCTTCGGGTGGGATAAATCCAGAGGTGAAGGGGTTTTTAACACCGAGCAGCATCACGGGGGTCGGGAGGGGCACCTCCTCTCCCCACCATTGCTGCCTAAAAATAGACAATCCCAGCTCCAAAGGCGAGCGTCCTCCTCAAAGATACAGCTCCAGAGCTCCTCTTCTTGCTGCTGCTTGTTTATTCAGGGCTGATTCAAAGCTGATGCTGGTGGGGAATGTCTTTCCCCTGCTGCTCCCCTTCCACACCCCTCCCCATGAGCTACCTGGAGGGTTTTGTTCTTTCCCCATGTTCCCCCAGTATTTGGGGGTTAAAATAAAAGGGTGGATTGGGGTGTCGTGTCTCTGAAAACGTAAGGGTTTCATTTTCAGGAAGCAAACTGAAAGCTTGCAGCCCTCCCCCTTCTTCCTCTGTAGCTCCAGCCCTGAATTTTCATCCCCCAAAAGCCAAAACCTTCCCAGAATGGCCAGGAGGGTCCAGACACCCTTATTCCCCAGCATCTTCCCCCTCTCTTCACCCTATCACTCCTCCACCTCCCTCCCCACCTTGCCCACCTCCCTCCCTGCCTGCCTTCCCCCCTTGCCCACCTCCCTCCCTGCCTGCCTTCCCCCCTTGCCCACCTCCCTCCCTCCCTGCCTGCCTTCCCCCCTTGCCCACCTCCCTCCCTCCCTCCCTGCCTGCCTTCCCCCCTTGCCCACCTCCCTCCCTCCCTCCCTGCCTTCCCCCCTTGCCCACCTCCCTCCCTCCCTCCCTGCCTTCCCCCCTTGCCCACCTCCCTCCCTCCCTGCCTGCCTTCCCCCCTTGCCCACCTCCCTCCCTCCCTGCCTGCCTTCCCCCCTTGCCCACCTCCCTCCCTCCCTGCCTTCCCCCCTTGTCCACCTCCCTCCCTCCCTGCCCTCCCCCCTTGCCCACCTCCCTCCCTCCCAGCCTCCCCCCCTTGCCCACCTCCCTCCCTCCCTCCCTGCCTTCCCCCCTTCCTCCCAGGCACCTTAGCAAGGTTATTTCCAGTAATTTTGGCACCAGGATGTTGGTTTTCCTCTCCAAACCCAAAGCCTCCTTCTTCCCAGCCCAGAGCACATAATTGCTGCTTGTGATCTCTGCTCACATCCTCCATTTTCCACTCCTCCCTCTGCCCTGAGGAGCACCAGCTTTCCCCCAGTTCTCCAACTGGGTATAAACCCTTCCAATTTAACTCACTGGGATTAATTTCACCTTAGAGAGAATGAAAATGAAGGGAGAAAGGTTAAAAAGAGTCAGGGAAAAAAAGATACCTGCCAAGCTATTCTGGAATATAATATAATGATGCTATCATGGCCATGTGTTAGATATTATTTCCAGCTTTGAGCCTTGAGGAAGCAGCTCCTCCATCCCCATCGTGTTCAGGGACATTGTGCCAGTGACTGCATTTATTTGGGGTGCAGTGTAGCTGCCCAAGGTAATGAGCAGGACAAAAACAAACAAGCTTTTGCCCTGTTTATTAGAGCTATGAAGGCAATTAGGGGAGCAGGTTGATGCTGCCAGGCTGGAATATCCTCCAGGGCTTTGCCATAACCTGTTTTCTTCCAGGGGTTGAATTCTCCTCCCCTTCTACCTTGTAAACTCACTGGGGGGAGTCCCATCTTCAAAAAAATAAAGAGCACAATTGGCAATTTGCTGATTTTTTCCCTCCCTTATTTCATTTTCCTTTCCCACCTGCCCAAGGAGCATTTGCCCATCTGAGTTTTTGCATTGTCTTTTAGCTATTTTTAACCCCCTCCTTGAGGTCAGCCCCTGTTCCTAACTGGTGGGTGCTGGGGTGGGGGTGAGAGAGGCAGTAAACCTGCCCAAAAGCAAGCAGTTTGCACCCAGTTTTTTCTTTAAAGAGCAGGCAGAGGGAGCCTGGCTTTCCTCCCCATCACAAGGGATGGGCTTCTGCATCTTCTCTGCTCTTCTAATTGGGCCTCCAGCCATCAATCCCAACCAAACCCCTGATGCTAAAGGACCTTAATTCAAACATTTTTGGCAATAAAATGAGTTTTTTTAAGGGATAAAAGAGAAAGAACAGCATTATCTGAACCCTAAGAGAGATTAATTTGCTTTTTATGGGCTGTAAACCTGCTGCCAACACACAACAGAAGCATTTTGGGGCTTAAACAGGGGCTTGTTCTGCCTGTTTGTGTTGTTAAAGGCAATATCTCTAGAGAGAGTCACCTCTTACCCTCATTAAACTCACCTCTGGGTCAAGTGGTGACTCTGAAGGAAGCAGTTCCATTAGCTGCTGAAATACCAACCCCACACTCAGGACCCTTAATTGTTTCTTGCTGTAACATGAGCCAGCAAACCCATCCAGAGCATCCGAGGATGCTGCTGTGAAATGCCCACCCACACTGTGCTGGGGAAGCTTTGCTCTCCCTTCCCAGCATGCTGACACAGTGGGGAGGGGGAAAGGGGGATGTCTCAGGCTCAGGCAGCAACTTTACCAGGACATTTTAGTTAGGATGTTATTTTACCCTCAATACAACTGAATATGATGCAGGGACACGGTCCAAGCTCTTGGTCATAGAATAGCATGGGTTGGAAGGGACCCCAAGGATCACAGAGCTCCAAACCCCTGCCACAGGAGCTACAGGCCTGGAGCTACACAAGGTTGCCCAGGGCCCCATCCAACCTGGCCTTGAACACCCCCAGACACAGGGCACCCACCCCCTCTCTGGGCAGCCCCTTCCAGCCCCTCACCACTCTCTCTGCAAAGAACTTCCCCCTAATATCCAATCTAACCCAATTTATTATCAGCCTGGTACATCAGAAATGCTGCTTGGCCACAAGGCTCCTGCCCAGACTGCAGCACTTCCCGAGTTAATACAGAGCCAGGAATTCATTCAGCTCAGCAGAGCTCCCAGGGGCCTGGAGGGGTTTTGGATCCAATGGGACTTAAAGGCCAATGTATATGTATACAGTTTATATATATAAACACACACAAATAAGGGCTTTTAGGGAGGATAAATACTCACTAAAGTCCAATGCTGCTTTCTCTGGAGGTGGGTTAAAGAGTGTGATGTGTGTTTTATAGGATGGATAAGTAAGGGAGCCTAAAGCCTGCTGTGCTCACCAGGGCTGGAGGCTGTGGGGTCTCTGCTGGCTGCCCCTAACCTGCCTGTCCTTGTGTCCCACAGCCATGGCCAGGCTCCTCATCACCTGCTGCCTGGTCGCCCTGCTCCTCAGCGCCTGGACAGACGTCGCTCTCTCCAAGAAGGGCAAAGGCAAACCCAGCGGAGGTGGCTGGGGCATGGGGAGCCACCGCCAGCCCGGCTACCCCCGCCAGCCTGGCTACCCCCAAAACCCTAGCTACCCCCATAATCCTGGCTATCCCCACAACCCAGGGTACCCTCACAACCCTGGCTACCCCCACAACCCAGGTTGGGGACAAGGTTACAACCCATCCAGCGGAGGAAGCTACCACAACCAAAAGCCATGGAAACCCCCTAAATCCAAGACCAACTTCAAGCACGTGGCTGGGGCGGCGGCGGCAGGCGCCGTGGTGGGAGGTTTGGGGGGCTACGCCATGGGCCGGGTCATGTCAGGGATGCACTATCGCTTCGACAGCCCTGATGAGTACCGCTGGTGGAATGAGAACTCAGCTCGTTACCCCCGACAGGGTTTACTACAGGGACTACAACAGCCCCGTCTCCCAGGACGTCTTCGTGGCCGACTGTTTTAACATCACCGTGACCGAGTACAACATCGGACCTGCTGCCAAGAAGAACACATCTGAGGCTGCTCCAGCAGGAAACCAAACGGAGATAGAGCTGGAGACCAAGGTGGTGACCAAGGTGATCAGGGAGATGTGCGTCCAGCAGTACCGCGAGTACCGCCTGGCCTCCGGCATCCGGCCGCAGATCGCCGATGCCTCCCTCACCGCCGTCCTCCTCCTCGTCCTCTTCATCATGCACTGATGCACCTTGGATCCTATGGCTTTGAGATGTCACCTGTGTCCCCATGGGGACACCCCCCCCTTGATCTCCCCCATTCTCGCTTGCGGTCGTCTTAGGTGAAGAGCCCTTGGGGTACACGAGCGCCGATGCTCCCCAGCACCTTCCTGGAGGCTCTGTTTTTAGGCAACAGGGTGAAAATTACCTTCTCCACCCCCAAACTCATCCCTGGAACGGCAGGACAGCGATGAAGATGAATGCCCAAACTAAGGGCCTTCATCACCACCTCCTCCTCAGGGCCACCCTGCATGGGACAAGGCAGAGAGGAGCTAACCAGCTCCTTGGTGTTGGTGCAAGAGCGTTTCCAAACCCCCCTCCTTGCTAATAAGTGGGGTTTGGGCTGACCCCCTTAGCGCTGTTGCCACCCAAACCCCTTCCCCTGGGGCACACCGTAGCCCCCAAGCACCTATACACCCCATAAGTGTCTTGGGAGGGGCAGGGGTGTGTGTGTGTGATATGGGTTTATCAAGCAACAAGCAGCAGGATTGCAATTGTAACCCATAAACCCTAAAAAAAAATCACCCTTCTCCATGTACATACTGACCTGCCTGCTCTGCACCTTGCATGCTGCAAACACCTCCTGCAGCAATACATCAAAATATGGTCATTTCCATCCATTCCCCCCCCACTTTTTCCTCACACCCCCCCCTCCATGTAGCAAGGCTGAAGCCCTGCCTGGGTTTCAGTTGACCCCTGCACCGCTTCGCTTTCAGCTGAGCCTCAGTCTTTCTTAGCCTGTCTTAAGGCAAAAAAGTGCTGCTGAACACCCCCCAAAGCTGAAAAAAGCTCCTTTGGATGTGCTATAGGTGATGAGTCTCACTCAACACTTCAGCCCCTTGACCTAAAGGATGTTCAGCTCCAGCTCCAAGGATGCTCGGTGGGAGTCAAGCAGAGACAAGTAGAGACTCAAGAGAGACACTTAAATCAGCTAAAACCCATGGATAAAGCAAACAGCATCAGGAAAACCAAGCCTGAAGGATGGGAGATGCTGAAAACAAAAAGCACCAAGCAGTTTGTGGAAGCAGCAGGTGAAATTCTTCCTTCTTGTGGTCAGGTGGATGCTGGGTTGTAGCCTGTAGCACCTGTAAAGTTCTGCTTGGCAAACCAGTCACCCTGAGTTCTATTTAATCTCTCTGGTGTATTTTCTCTTTTCTTTTTGGTTTATTTGGGGTATATTATTTTTGCAAGGCACTGAATTGAATGACACAGTCCTAACTGATTTTTTTTTTGGCATTGGTGTAAGCTAAGTGAAGATATATATTATATATATATTAAAATTATATATATAGAGAGAGAAAAAGGATATTTCAGGATATTCACTGGAAAAGCAGGGCTTTGAGGTAACCTGTACTTTGTGATAAGCAAATGTTTTTTGTAAATCCATACTGGTGCATGCCCAAAATTTGCTGTTAATGAGATTTTTCTAAGTGTTCACTGTCTGGTACCAACAAATTAAAACAGATAAAGCCAAGATCCAGGCTCCTTCAGTGCAACCAGCTCTCAACACCCATCCCCTCAGTGCCTGGGGACAGAAGCAGCATTTTTCACCCTCTCTGGCTCTGCCTCCCCAGCCTGTGGGCGCCTTTGTTCCCTTCCCAGAGCTAAATTTGGCTGGAAAGCCACAATTTCAGTTAACCTTTTCTCCTCCCCTGCTTCCTGCATTGCTGCCAGCCAGCCCATCGTTCCTCATCCAGCCAACGTTGGGGACAGGGGTTTCTTCTCCATGTAGAGTTTCAACACCTATTTACACCTTGTATTTACTCCATCTGGTTTCTGCCTAATAAAAGAGGTTTTATATCCACTGCTTCTGTGGCATTAAGCCCAACCAACCTCATCCAGAGCCCCCCCAACCTCACCCAGAGCCCCCCCAAACCCCTACTTCAAGTCACCAGAAACCCAACTCTCACCAACACCTAAACCAGCATCACCCCCTTAGATGACTAATTATAACAAGGGTTAAAAAGATGGACTAATTTGGCCCCTTCAGCTAGGTAGGGCTTAAATTTTAAGCTCAGGACCAAGCAGTGGATCTGTTTGGTTTGAGCTTCCTGGGCTGCAAACCCCCTCATGCATGAGGGTGCTGAACAATTTGGGCTTTAAGTGGTGCTCTGAGTAAGAAATGAGCCTTTCACATGCTTTTGGCAGGAAAATAGAGGGGGGAAAAAGGCTATTCATCACTAAAGAGGGGATTATTCCTGTGTGCCAGCAGCTGGCTCACAAAGAGGAAACCCTAAGAGGTCTGTAACAGGGATCCAGAGCTCCCATAGCTGTTGGAAAGAGAAAAATGAAAGAAATAAAAGTGAATTTTGGGGTGGTTTTTTTCCTTGAAGTTGGCTACTGAGCATCACTATGTTAGCTCTGAATTCTGGGAAGTGGAGCTATGAATGGGAAGTAGGGAAAAACCAAATAGATTTCAGGCAGGGTTTAGTATTGGGAGAGGAAAGTAAACCACTTCCCATCTTCCCTGTGTGAAATACACTTTAAAAAATCATGGAGGAAAGGAAGAATTGGGGAATAAAAAGCCCCTGTGAGGTTATTTGGTCTGTCCTAAGCATCCCTACAGCACTGTTCATCCTACTGCATCCCAACAGCTCTCCAGCTCCAAACTTTACCAGGACATTTTAGTCAGGATGTTATTTTTACCCTCAAAACAACTGAATATGATGCAGGGACACGGTCCAAGCTCTTGGTCATAGAATCCCAGCCTGGTCTGGGTTGGAAGGGACCCCAAGGGTCACAGAGCTCCAACCCCCTGCCACAGGCAGGGCCACCAACCTCAGGCCTGGAGCTACACAAGGTTGCCCAGGGCCCCATCCAACCTGGCCTTGAACACCCCCAGACACGGGGCACCCACCCCATCTCTGGGCAGCCTGTTCCAGCACCCACACGGGGTGGTAAGAAGCCAGCAGGGTGGCTCTCTGCTGTAGCCTGCTAGTCTCAGCTAACCTGGCCAAGGTCAGAGCCCGTGCTGACATCTGGCTTTGCTTGGCACTTTATGTCCTCAAAAAGACATTCCAGCCCCAGTGGATCAGCTACTCCTACAGCCACCAGTCACATCTCACCGTGCGTAAGATGGGCTGACCCCGCTTTCTTCTGGCGCTCCACTCTTCCCTCTGCATCTGCAAAGAGCATCGAGTCACCCTGATGCAGCCCAGCAGTTCACCGATTCCAGAGGTCTCTGCAGGAAGCCTGCCTTCTTCCCAGGCTCAGCTTGGTTCACTATTTGTTTCCCTTCCTCTCCCTTACCCTGTTGCCCACCATTCCCAGACACTGCCCTTGCGAGGCATACCTCGTGTCATGCAGACAGCTGCCTTGTTCTGTCTTTCTACTGAACTCTGCCCTCTGCTACAGGCCCATGAAATGAAGGGCTAATGCTTATAGTCCATAAGGGGCCAGCTGTGACCTCCAAACAAGGCTACATAAAGCCACAGTGCTCTGGGAACCTCTAGGAAAGCCACGAGCTGTCCTGGAATGGGGAAAACACTATGTACTTTGATTCCTGGTACTTTATTGGGAAAGGCTAAAGCTCATGGGCAGACAAACGACTCACCCTAACCCCAGCTAGAGTATCTCATCATTGGGCCTCTCAGGAGAAGCGATGCTCATGGCATACACATTATGGAGCAAAACTGGTTAATAAAAGGTGAGGTTCCATCTTCAGAACAGTCAGGAATGTCAGTGAAATGCCACACGCATAGAACCAAAGACCAACAGTTAACTGGATAGGGTCATCTCACAAGCTCCTTAAAATCTCATACAAGAGAAATTTAAAACCCAAGACCAACCCACAATCCTATCTATGAGTACACTTTCTATGATATACATGCTGCGTTAAGTACTCCTTAAGCTCTTACCTCTGATGCCTCTTCCCCAAAAGCCAAGCTGACTACTAAGCTCCATCTGCTGAATGAGAGCCAGAGCACTGATACCAGAGAAAACCAGCAGGAGAAAAGTCTTCCTCGGCCAAGACAGATGGCTTATATACCCTTGGCCTCACCCACCACCCTTCCTATGGTCCCCTGGGAAAGGGGAAGGTCCTGCCTGCAGAAGGATTAAAAGCAGCTGGTGGAACAGGTGTGGCTCTTCTGACCTGAGTGGTTGATCAGAGATTGTAGAAGGTGTAAGTGCACAGAAGGAGCTGGAGAGGGTTTTTGGACTTGAGTGAGCTTTGTGGGATGCTTGGCCCTGAATGGAGAAAGTGACTATCACCAAAAGCAACAATGCTGGCTCTTACTGTGACTGCATCTGTTGTACTGGTATGTAGGAGCGGTGGTGGGAGGCCGGAGACAAGCCTCTTGTCTTCTGTATTTGATATGTATGTCATGACTCCTCATGATCTAAAGTTTCTAGTGTAGTTGTTATGAACTCCTACTCTATACTCACTGTGGGAGTCACACTGGAGAAGGGGACTTCAAGCACTCCATCTTATATATGTGGGCCCTATATATGTGGGTCAGCTCGGCCTGGAGGGTGTTAATGGTGGGAAGCCCCGTGGAACTTCCCAGAGGCGGCTGCCACTCTCGCTTCCTCCTCACCAGCCACAGCTTGAGCATCCTGGCCATGAGCAGCAGTGTGCCCTGGGGCTGAGAGAGACAATGGGATCCTGGGGGCATCAGGAGGAGTGTGGGCAGCAGGTGACAGGAGGGGATCCTTCCCCTCTGCTCTGCCCTGGGCAGGCCCCAGCTGGAGTGTTGTGTCCAGTGCTGGGGTCCCTGGGATAAAAAGGACAGGGATCTCCTGGAGAGAGTCCAGAGAAGGGCTACAAAAATGATTAGAGGCCTGGAGCACCTCCCCTATGAAGATAGGTTGAGTTAGTTGGGACTCTTCAAGCCTTGAGAAGACTAAGGGGGGACCTAATTAAAGTCTATAATTACCTGAAGCAGGGGATGCAGGGGGAATGGCCAGCCCCTTTTCAGTGTCTGTGGGGGACAGGACAAGGGGCAATGGCTGCAAGTTGGAGCATAGGAAGTGCTACATCAACCTGGGGAGAAACTTTTCCCCAGTGAGGGTGATGGAGCCCTGGGACAGACTGCCCTGGGGGTGTGGAGTCTCCTTCTCTGGAGAGATTCCAGCCCCATCTGGACACTGACCTTGTGTAGTGCTTCTCAATCAACACATGATGACCAGACACCTCAGAGCTCCATGCTCTCCCCTAAAAGAGCCTTTGTACTGACCCCATTGGGCTTCAGTCATTAGCGAGATCCTTCTGGACTGAGATTTATCATCATCATCCTCAGCACAGAGGCCCTCAATATCTACATCTCAGATGCACAGGCATGTAATGGGAAAACATCATTTATTTCTGGTATTAATTCCCCATAAATACTCCTGTGAAGCCATGGGGAACTTTTAACTTCTGCTGGCAGAGGATCTGCCTACAGGACTGACCATCAGGCTTACTATACATGGGGTTCAAAGGAGTAACCCTGAGGAGAAAAGCTGCTGGAGGCTGTGTGTATGATTGGGATGGTCAAAGGTGGTGGGGAAAAGTAGCAGCTCTTGAAAACAAGCTCACAGATGCCAGTCTTGCACTGTTTCTTGGAGTAAGCAGTGTTCTTTTGGGGAGGGGGGAGAGGAAAGTGTGTGCCTCACCTGCTAGCTGCTAATTAAGCCTACAACTGAACCAGCAGAGCAGTACCTAAAGGTAAGGCTGCAGCTGCTCAAAAGAAAGAATCCATGTCAAGACCACAGTGTGGAACTGCAGATGCCATAGGAGTGAGGTAGGAATACCTGTCGAGGTTCATTGCCAGGTATGTTTCAAAGACAAGGGAGGAATGCCATAAGCTGCATTATTAAAGCACTCTGTTCCCAAAGCCTGGAGCCTCAGCACCCAACACCAACACCCCCCTACATCATGATCATCTGGAAAATAAAGAAATAAATCAACTCGACAGGTAGAGAGGCAGAATCTGCAGCCAGGGAGCAGTTTATGGGTGTCATGAAGTGGTTTGTGTTGGGCAAAATCCCAGTGAGCTGGCACTCTGGAAGTACCCCTCCAAATACATTGGACCACCCCTACGCCGCATCCTGGTCTCCAGTCCAACTGCATCTAGCAGCAAGGGTCTCAGAGGCCCCTGTGGAGCGTGCTGCTGAACTGGAGTGAACACAAGCCATACTGGGATCGCTGGCTCAGTAACCAGTTCGTTCCAAACGTTAAGGGTTTTGCTGCATCCCTTAGGATGCCAGAGGATGCGGAAAAACCGCATCCCTTAGGATGCCAGAGGAAGCTTTGCTCTAAACCCAATTAGAGACAAAACACCTTCAGGCGTTCACGCTGAAGGAACAAGACTTTTTAACACGCACACACACGACCAAAGCACACAGGAGCACTGACAGCACGGGGCTGAGCTCCCCAGGCTGAGCAAGATCCCTGCTGCAGCGGCCCCGCCTGCCGGGCACAGCAAGCAGAGCAGCGCCCAGGGGGAGAAAAACCCACCAAAGACTCCAAGAAACACCCCTGAACCTCCTGCCTGCCTTACTGAGCCACGACTGTGGAGGAGAGGAGCTGGAACCTGCTGGTTTGGGGTGGCTGGGAAGCACCAACTCATCATGCAAGGGACAAGGCACTGCGGAGCTGGGTCAGTTCATCGGCACCGGGGATGATGACGAAGAGCTAACGATGATTTAAGGCTCATTCCTTGGGGAACACGGTTGTTTGTCCCCCTCTGACACGACCCCTGCAAAGAAGAGGGCTGTGTATTTATTGTGGCTGCTGGGCCATCGATGGCAGAACAGGACAACTGTAGAGGATTTACTCCCCAAATCATCAGGCATCATGGAAGACAAACACATTTTTACATCTCACTAACCTTCACAAACCAAAGAGCAACCACAGAAGAAGAATACCTTTGAATAGCAGAATAATTACACAAGTCATGTTCATGGCTTATAAAAGCCCTTTTATAAAGCCATTTTTAAACAAAACCAAAAAGTTTACAAAAGAAAATAAAAGATACAGAAGAATGAGTTGCTTAATATATTCCAAAAAGGAGAAAAATAAAAGAGGGGACACAATTCCAACATGCTGAACAATAAAGGGTTCTTTTTCCTTGTGGTTTTTTTTTAAATAAAAAACACAAGCGAAGGATACACATACTTAAAACAGAGCTCAGGAGCAGGTATGCAGCCCTGGGAACCCTTTAATAAAAGCAAAGCAGGGTTTTGTCATTTTTTTTCTTTCTTTCTTTGCAGGTACATACAGAGACTGGAATATGTAAAATTAAGCAGCACAAAAGACCATCACACAATTCTACCGATGAATGTTGCATCTATAAGTTCACGAACATGATCAACAGTCATGCTCACTTCAACCCTTTAAAAAAAAAAATAATTAAAAAAAAAGGTTTGTTTTTATTTTAAATAAAGCATTAATGTTACATTCAGACTGAACTCCTAGTACCATGTGGTAGATCTCAGTATTGACAAGGTATTGCAAGAGTCGCCAGCCCAGTGATGACAGCGCAGCACTGCAGCACTGCTTGCAGTTGCCCCTTCTTCTGTCTGCTCTTGAGATTTCAAAGAAATAATAAAATTAAATGGGATGGGGAACTGCAAAGAGCTTGGTTTTTAGAAAAGCTCAACAGGGGACTGCAAATACTCGTTGCTGCACACCATGATGCCTTGCTGATGGCCACAGTGCTCTGGGAACCTCTAGGAAAGCCACGAGCTCTCCTGGAATGGGGAAAAGGCTACGTACTTGATCCCTGGTACTTTATTGGGAAAGGCTAAAGCTCATGGGGAGACAAATGACTCACCCTAACCCCAGCTAGGGGGCCTGTCAGAAGAAGCAATGCTCATGGCATACACATTATGGAGCAAAAACTGGTTAATAAAAGGTGAGGTTCCATCTTCAGAACAGTCAGGAATGTCAGTGAAATGCCACATGCTTAGAACCAAAGACCAACAGTTAACTGGATAGGGTCATCTCACAAGCCCCTAAAAATCTCATAGAAAAGAAATTTAAAACCCAAGACCAACCCACAATCCTATCTATGAGTACACTTTCTATGATATACATGCTGCTTAACATTAAGTACTCATTAAGCTCTTACCACTGATGCCTCTTCCCCAAAAGCCAAGTTGACTACTAAGCTCCATCTGCTGAATGAGAGTCAGACAACTGGTAGTGGAGAAAACCAGCAGGAGAAGGAGGCCGCCGTGGGCAGGGTGGGAGGCCGCCGTGGGCGGTGGGAGGCCGCCGTGGGCGGTGGGAGGCCGCCGTGGGCGGTGGGAGGCCGCCGTGGGCGGAGGGCCGCCGTGGGCGGTGGGAGGCCGCCGTGGGCGGTGGGAGGCCGCCGTGGGCGGTGGGAGGCCGCCGTGGGCGGTGGGAGGCCGCCGTGGGCGGTGGGAGGCCGCCGTGGGCGGTGGGAGGCCGCCGTGGGCGGTGGGAGGCCGCCGTGGGCGGTGGGAGGCCGCCGTGGGCGGTGGGAGGGCCGCCGTGGGCGGTGGGGAGGCCGCCGTGGGCGGTGGGAGGCCGCCGTGGGCGGTGGGGAGGCCGCCGTGGGCGGTGGGAGGCCGCCGTGGGCGGTGGGGAGGCCGCCGTGGGCGGTGGGAGGCCGCCGTGGGCGGTGGGGAGGGCCGCCGTGGGCGGTGGGGAGGCCGCCCGTGGGCGGTGGGAGGCCGCCGTGGGGCGGTGGGAGGAGGCCGCCGTGGGCGGTGGGAGGCCGCCGTGGGCGGTGGGAGGCCGCCGTGGGCGGTGGGAGGCCATCGATGGCAGAACTGAAAGCCTATCGATTGCTGAGGGAAAGCTGTAGAGGATTTACTCCCCAAATCATCAGGCATCATGGAAGACAAACACATTTTTACATCTCACTAACCTTCACAAACCAAAAAGCAACCACAGCATTAAGAATACCTTTGAGTATTCTTTTCAGACCAGTCTATGATTCTATGAGAGATCACAGTGGTTTGGACAACCCAAAGAACATCAGTCTTGGGGCATCCTGTACCCACCTGCTCCAAAACACTCTAAAATCCCTCAGGAGCCAAATGACTCATGTAAAGTTTAGGTAATTATCATAAAAGAGCCCAGAAAAATCAACATCCATCAGCCAGGGCTCCTTCCACCCCTTGAAAGAGGCGAGACCTAACTCAGTAGGACTCCCAGGGAGATGGTTAGGATACCAATAAGCAGCAACCCCCCCCCTCTCCTTCCCCATAAATTCCAAAGGGAAAATGACCTGCTTGCAACCATCCAGGCTCAAAAATGCCTCAGGGAGGGAACTTACATGCAGGAGGATGGTGATTGCAGCTGCCCACAGGTTGGTTGAGATTTTCTGGATCCTTAATATTCCACCTGGTCCATCTTTACTTCCTTTGCTGCAGCTAAAACAGGCTCATAGGGAAGGTTTAACCACCCAAAACTGGGACTAGAGAAGAAAATGCAGCTGCTGGAGAGGAAAGTGTCCCTCACTGCTCCTTTTAAGCTCTTCCCAGGGAGGATTTGCACCCCCTCTTGCCAAACACAAAGCACCTGAGGGAGGGGCAGCCCCCAGCTGCATGTGTTTTGGGCTGAGGATGCTAAAGGTTGGAGCTTGTCTGATCATATCAAAACCAAGGAGGTGGAACTGGGGGGGGGATATTTGTCCCTGAGCGTCATGCACATCCCTCCCACCACCCCCCTTTGAGGATGCCACTCTTCCCCTGGCTTCAACCATGCTAAAAGTGATGGATTTGGTTAAAAAAATAAAGAGAGGATGCCTCAAGGC
>JAKCOX010000049.1:3774661-3783084 GCA_022605575.1 Laterallus jamaicensis coturniculus | reverse complement strand
AAAGGGGGGGAAAGTACCATTAAATGGCTAAAAAAAGAATTCCAAAGGTACATGGTGAGAACTGAAGGGAGGGAGAAAGTCAGAGGTTTAGTACACATTGAGGTATAAAAATTGGTATTGCTGGTTTAGCCCAGGAGGAAAAAGGGGTTTTCTTCCAGGTGTAATGGTGATAATGGAACCAGTCCCAGTCCCACCAACACCACTACAAAAAGCAGCCTGCAAAATAAACCCCTTCTGTATTTCTGCCTCTCCCTCCTCTTGCTTCCCCTCCCCAGGCTTTCTGTACATCATCCCTCAAAAGATGGTCAGTGCCATGAAATATCCCTGTGACATCCCTTGGGAGATGCTCAGAGCCATGAAATATCCCTTGGGAGATACTCAGAGCCATGAAATATCCCTGTGACATCCCTTGGGAGATGCTCAGGGCTGAAATATTCCTGTGACATCCCTTGGGAGATGCTTAGAGCCATGAAATATCCCTTGGGAGATGCTCAGAGCTGAAATATTCCTGTGACATCCCTTGGGAGATGCTCAGAGCTGAAATATCCCTGTGACATCCCTTGGGAGATGCTCAGAGCCATGAAATATCCCTCTGACATCCCTTGGGAGATACTCAGACCCATGAAATATCCCTGTGATATCCCTTGGGAGATGCTCAGGGCTGAAATATCCCTGTGACATCCCTTGGGAGATGCTCAGAGCCATGAAATACCCCTGTGACATCCCTTGGGAAATGCTAGAAATATCCCTGTGACATCCCTTGGGAGATGCTCAGAGCCATGAAATATCCCTTGGGAGATGCTCAGAGCCATGAAATATCCTTGTGAGTGGTATTTGGCATATGACAGCTGCCAGGGAGGTTTGACATCATGGTTTTGTTGTGTGTTTGGTTTGTTTTTAATTCAAAAGTCCCTAAGGTTAGTGCAAATTAGAAAAGGGGGGGCTGGGGGGTGGGGGAAAGGAGGGGGCTATGCAACCAGAGGCAGGTTAAGGGAATGTAAATCCAACAGTCAAGCCCAGGTTTGCTTTTGGTAGCAAAAGGGTTAAACCCCCCAACCATCCCCCTCCTCAAATCCTCAGCTGTTACAAAAGCTTCCTGTCCCCTGGGAATTATTGCAATAGAAATGTGCTTTTATCTAGGTTTTCTTTTGTAAAAAAGAGGAATTCTTTGTGCTCTCTTGCTCCAGAACAGCAAGTCCTCTGCTGGGATCCAGATGTGGGTACCACTGAAACCAGCAATCTTCAAGCCAAGCCAGAATCCTTCCTCTCAAAGACTTGTGGCCCTTGTTTGTCCCCATCCTCAGTGGCTTTGCCCTCCTGATCCCAGATTTCCTCTGGTTTATTTTGTAGTTCTTTTTCTTCCTCCTCATTATTTCCAGGGAATAGAGGTTTTGGCTGGAGCTGCCACCAGCTGGATCCTTGTTGGATACAAAAAGCCACCCCAACTCCCTTTGTAGAGGAATGATCCCTTGAGGATGCTGCTTGAGATGAAGGCACAAGAGGAATGGGTTGGCTCAGAGCCTGAGTGATCCTCATGGATACCAGGAACGCTCTAGGAATGATGGGGATAACGGGATTTGGTCCAGTACATCCCATGGGGAAACTGCTCTTCCTGCAGTGTGAGCCAGAGCTGAGTGATGGGCTTCACATGGCTGTTGGACCTTCAGAAATCTCCTCCAGCCTCTGCTCAATCATCAGCCTCAGGATGGAGTATCTGGAGAGGAGAAGCCCAGGGGAAAGAGGGTTATTCTGCAGCTTCAGGCTGGAATTCTAACCCACATCAACCAGGAAATCCTGGAATTTTAACCATTTACTCAGGAAATCTTGGAATTTTAAACTCAAATCACCCAGGAAATGCTGGAATTTTAACCCAATTTACCCAGGAAATGTTGGATTTTTAACCATTCATCCAGGAAATCTTGGAATTCTAACTCAATTCACCCAGGAAATCCTGGAATTTTAAACATTCACCCAGGAAACCTTGGAATTCTAACCTCAATTCACCCAGGAAATCTGGAATTCTAACTCAATTTACCCAGGAAATGCTGGAATTTTAACCATCCACCCAGGAAATCTTGGAATTTTACTCAAATCACCCAAGAAATGCTGGAATTTTTAACCCAAATCACCCAGGAAATGCCGGAGTTTTAACTCAATTCATCCAGGAAATCCTGGGATTTTTACCCAATTTTCCCAGGAAATGCTGGAATTTTCACTCAATTCACCAGGAAATCATGGGATTTTAACCATTCACCCAGGAGATCTTGGAATTCTAACTCAATTCATCCAGGAAATCCTGGAAATTTAACCCCAATTCACCCAGGAAATCCTGGAATTTAAACTCAAATATTCCAGGGTATGCTGGAATTTTAACTCAAATCACCCAGGAAATGCTGGAATTTTAACCCAAATCACCCAGGGCTGCTGGAATTTTAACTCAATTCACCCAAGAAATCTGGAATTTTAACTCAATTTACCCAGGAAATGCTGGAATTTTAACCCAAATCACCCAGGAAATGTTGGAATTCTAACTCAATTCACCCAGGATTTCCAGGAATCATGCAAAACCCCAACAGCTCATGTGTGCTTTAGGGGTGCAAGGCTGTGCAAAGGAATGTTCAGCACCTAAACAACCCTCCCTGCCACTGTCCTTCGAGCCCAGGAGCTCCCTCAGTGGCCCCAAGCCCAGCATACTTGCGCATTAGCTTCTTCACTTCACGATCCTCCTCTTCCTCCAGCTTCTGGATGAAGCTCCTGAGGACAGGCATCTCAAATTTGATGTACTGAGCAACCTGGGGGGGGAGGGGGGTGGAGTGAAACACCAAGCCAGGTGATGAAGAAGGTGATGCTCCAACCCTGTGAGGCTGAAGGCAACCTTGCAGCATCCTCTCCCCAAGTTTAAATGAAGGACAAACCCCTCCCCCTGCCCCAACCTTTGCAAGAAGCTCTAAAAGAACCCAGGTTTCCTCCACACAGCATGAACATCAGCTTGTGCCTATGAGTGTGAGCTAATTGGGGAGAAAAAAACCTCCACCTAAAGTTTATTTTCCTTTATCTGCTGGCTGCCAGACTTGACTCCTTCCTACAGAGAGCCCTGCACATCACTGAGTGCTAGTTAACCCCAAATATCCCCAGATATAACCCAAAAGGGCCTCTTCAGTGCTCTGATTTAAGAAGCAAGGAGGAGGGAGGTGGTAGATGGCATGAAGGAGCCATTCTCCATCCTCACAGCTTTTCCCAGCTGGAAAAAACTATGGATTATGTTGAAGGATGTGCAGCAGCTTGGTCTGCTGGGATCAGATTTGGGATGGTGAAGCAGGGCTGGAGGGGGGTGTGTGCTCTCAGGTGGAGTTTAAAGAGGCTCTTTAAAACCAAGCCAAGTTTTTCCTTATGAGATGAAGGGTTTCCATGGAGAGATGTGGGGGCAAAGCAATCCCTGCATCCCCAGCACAGAGATAGCCCACCCCCACGCTGGGTTTTCTGGCCCTGGTTACATCCTGAGCCCATCCTAAAGCATAAAGAGAGAGCATCCCACAGCAGCAAACTCACATCATAGGTGACTTCTTCCACCTGGTCCTTCTCCATGAGGAAGACCTTGGAGACCTGCTCGCAGGGGCCCTGCAGGATGCGGGCGATCAGGGGGTAGTCGCTGGCTCTCAGCTTCTGCTTCTCTGCAACACCAGAGAACATCAGTGTTGGGCTCAGGAGACAACTGGGCTTTGCCCCATCCCTCCTCCCTGGGGTGGGATGTGATTTTGGAGACTCACCTCCACTGGTGTGGACGAGTACAGGGCAAACTCCTCAGCTGAGTTTTCGATCTGAGTGGAGAAACAACCCCCCATTAGAAGACCATGTTTCCACCTTCACCTCCCCCAGCAATTAAGAAACAGGGTGCTAAAAGCCCACTACCTCTCTCTGCCATCGTGTTTTATCCATAAAATCATAGAATCATAGACTGGGCTGAGCTGGAAGGGACCCCAAGGATCAACAGAGCTCCAACCCCCTGCCACAGGCAGGGACACACCAACCTCAGGCCTGGAGCTACACAAGGTTGCCCAGGGATCCATCCAACCTGGCCTTGAACACCCCCAGACACGGGGCACCCACCCCCTCTCTGGGCAGCCCCTTCCAGCCCCTCACCACTCTCTCTGCACAGAACTTCCCCCTAATATCCAATCTAACCCTTTCCCTCCTCCAGCTTCACTCCATCCCCCTTGTCCTGCCATTATCTGCCCTTTTAAAAAGTTGATTCCCCTCCTGTTCCTCTGCTCCCTTCAGGCACTGGCAGGCTGCAATGAGTCCCCCCACAGCCTTCTCTTCTCCAGGCTGAGCCAGCCCAGCTCCCTCAGCCTCTCTCCAGAGGGGAGCTGCTCCAGCCCTCTGAGCATCTCCCTGGCTCCTCTGACCCCTCTCCAACAGCCCCACATCTTTCTTGGGTTGGGGCCCCCAGCTCTGGACACAGAACTCATGGGATATAAATTCCCCATGGGGACTGAGCAGGGAGCACAGAGTGTGGAACATCAAACATACCTTGAATTTGTTGAGCAGCAGCTTGAGCACCTGGGGGGTGGTCATGGTGCTGTGATCCGGACGTTGGTGATGGAGCCGTACGCCGGTGTGAACACGGATGTCTATAGGGTGTAAAGTCCATTTAGCATCCCCTCCCTTCCTGGATTTCCCCACGGATTGGCAGAGGTTTTGGGGTGCCAGGTGGGTTCTGGGGCTCACCTTATGGTTGTAGAAGTGCCCGTTGATGGAGAAGCGGTGGCGGCGGAGGCGCCGCTGCTCGCTGGGGGTGCGGGCGCTGCCCCGCCGCCGGACCCCCACGTCGCTCCGCGTCCGCATCAGCTGCGGCGTCTCCTCTGCCTGAGGTTTGGTGGCTGGAGAAAACCCAGTGTGGGGGGGAGGGGAGACAGGCTTGAGGACTGGGGATAAACAAGAACCCTCTGCGGTCACACACACAGAATCACAGAGCTGTAGGGGTTGGAAGGGACCTGGAGAGCTCCTGGGGTCCAACCCCCCTGCCAAAGCAGCTCCCCAGCTCCTACTTGCCCAGGTCGGTGGTCCAGACGGGGCTGGAATCTCTCCAGAGAAGGAGGCTGGGTTTTATATGAAGATCACCAGGTAATGTCTGGCTTGTAACATGTAACTTGTCCCAGTTGGGACACACTTTGGGTCTGTTATTGTATTTCTAAAAATTGCCCTATCTTCTTACTAGTATGGTGAACCTCATGAGGTTCAACACTGCAGAGTGTCAGGGGCTGCACTTGGACTGGAAGAATCCCAGACACAGATCCAGCCTGGGAGAAGAGCTCCTGGGGAGCAGCCCTGTGAGAAGGACCTGGGTGTCACAGTGGGTGAGAAAACTCCCCATGAGCAGCAGTGGCTCTGGCAGCTGGGAAGGGAGATGGGATCCTGGGCTCCATCAGCAGAGGGGTGGCAGCAGGGCCAGGGAGGGGATTGTCCCTCTCTGCTCTGCCCTGGGGAGGCCCCAGCTGGATCCTGTGTCCAGAGCTGGGATGCCCAGGCAAATGAGGCCAGTGCTTCAGATCTCTGTGTGAAAACTGGCCTGGGTCCAGATTATTATAAACAGCTCCTCATCTATTTTTAATGAACCTCTTGGGCTTGAGCTTGGGTGTTTTCATTCCGGTGCACGCTGCTCCAGATGCACACCACAGCCCACAGTGACTAAACACCCATGAGCAGCCCCAAACACACACCATGTGCTGGTTTTTGCAAGGGGTTTTTTTTTTGAGAAATATATAATTAAAGACTTCCCCCTGGGTGCTGGGAGGGGATTAATGTCATAGAGCTAGAGGAAACAGTGGTTGGGTTGTTTCTGTGGTGCAATATGTTGTGGTTATTGCCTAGATGAGCTTTAATTAAGGGGAAAAGAAAGTGTTGTGTGTTGGGAGATTGAAAGGAGAAAGGGGGGAAAGCTGGAGGAGGAATCAAGAGGGAAAAGGTCTTGTGGAGGGATGAGCTTTGCCAGTGCTCAGCTGGGAAGTGGATGAGCATCTGAAAGGACTGGCTGGCTCTCTGCTGCCTCCAGAGTGTATTTCCATTAAAAATGCTCCCCCCAAAAGGAAACAAAGTTAAAAAAAGAAGCCAGGAATATCTGCAAAATGCTCTGATTGAGTGAGGAAAATGCATAAAGTGGGGTTTTTCCAGTGGGAATACCCAGTGGAACAGCTCATGTCCTGGTTATCATTGCCTCCTGTTAAAAACAAGGGGTTAACAAAGAGCTGGGGGAGCTCTTCCCCCTCCCTACAGAGGAAAAACAGGGGTGGGGGGGTGAGAAACCCCCCTCCTTTGCAGAACTGTTGACTTCCCCATGGTAACAGCACTTCCCAGCAGTGCCTATCTTCTTCCCTAAAAGCAGAGCCTCCAGGAAGGGGAAGCACCAACATCCTTTTCCCTCCCATCCCATGAGGCCCTTGGCTCTGCCCTCTTATTTCTTTCCCAGTTCCTCCTCACTGCATCCCACTTCCTGAAGCAAAAAGGCCTCAGGAAGAGTTTGGGGACATGAGGGATGAGATTTTTCTTGTTGAATTAAATACATTAAAGATGGGAACTTTGGGAATGGCTTAAAGTGACCTGGAGTGAGATGGAGACACTGATTTCTAGAGAAACCCCTCTCCAGTGTCATATCCTTTTATGCTTCCAACTGCCCAGCCAAATCCCAGTGGATCTGAGCCCAGCTCACCTGTCCCACTGCCAGGAGCATCTGTGTTCAGTGTGGCTTCTGTATCCGTAACCTGGATGTCAGGCAAGGTGCTGGGCTTCAGCACAGACCTGGAGATAAACACCCCCCCCACCCAGAGATGGGTGCCCTGTTAGCTTGCTGCTGCAGAGGGAATGGCAAGCAGGATAAATTCCCACCCTGTTGTTATTCCCAGGATGGGAACAGCCCTTTATCCCTGCAGATCTGGCAGATAACCATCCCTTTAGGGTCACAGCTGCTATATAAATCCTGAATCCCATCCTGTCCCACTCCCAAAACCCCCTCTGGAGGGTCTCACCCCAGCTGCCCTGTTCCCAGGAAGGGATGCTGAAGCTTGGAACAGCCTTTTCACAAGCTCCAGCACACAAACTGCACAGGCAAAGCTGAACTCACCCCTTCCCCCTGCTCCTTTGCAGGTATTTTAAATAAAAAAGTAAAACCCAAGCAGCCCCCCCCCCACCCAGACAACCCACAGACCCCTGGGCACTGGAGGACCAAGCTGCAGCCCAGTTTGCTGACCTGGCTGGGAGGAATGGATTGGGCAACATCCAGCTTGTATTAAAATCCCAACTCAGGCTGGGTTTGGAAGGAGCTTCTTGCAAAGGGGTCTTTGCTAAAAGAAGGGGTTGGGGGGGGCTTACAAAAAGGGGTGTGTTTTGCAGAAGGAAGGGTCTTTGCAAGGTGAAACCAAGCTACTTTCAGGCTCAGCTTCTTCAGGGTGCTGCATGTTGGCAAATAAAAAGAGGCCCCACAGAAAGGAGCTGGGGTTGTAACCCATGGGAGGATAAAAGGGGAGGGAGGGGGGGGGTGTCTTCATTTCTGTCTGCTCACCCATGGGCTCCCAGGTTGCAGCCAGAGTGCCAGGAGGAGGAGGAGGGTGGAGGACGGATGCGCTGGTTGTCATCCTGCATCTGCAGGCGGATGGGTCGCCGCAGCCCCCAGGAGATGTTCAGCAGCCCCTCCACGATCAGCTCACCTTCCTCCTGCACCAGAGATGGGCAGCTCAGTGTCCCAAACACCCCAACAGCAATAGATATCACTGACTGGGATTTTATTGGGACCTCACAAGTCCAGATCAAAGCTGATTTCCTTGGGTTTTCCCTCTTGCCAGAGGGAAGCTGGGTACCTGCCAGGAGGGGTGGGGGGAGGTTCTTACCTCCCGGTGCCGCAGCTGCAAATTCTGCCCTTCATAGTAGATGTTGTATGTCTTCAAGTGCAAGAGCAGCTCGTTCCTGGAAATTAGAATAATAATAATAATAACAACAACAACAATAATAATAATACGAAGAAGAAGAAGAAGGAGAAGGAGAAGGAGAAGAAAAAGAAGGAGAAGGAGAAGGAGGACAAGGAGAAGGAGAAGGAGGAGAAGGAGAAGGAGAAGGAGAAGGAGAAGGAGAAGGAGAAGGAGAAGGAGAAGGAGAAGGAGAAGGAGAAGGAGAAGGAGAAGGAGAAGGAGGAGAAGGAGAAGGAGAAGGAGAAGGAGAAGGAGAAGGAGAAGGAGAAGGAGAAGGAGAAGGAGAAGGAGAAGGAGAAGGAGAAGGAGAAGGAGAAGGAGAAGGAGAAGGAGAAGGAGAAGGAGAAGGAGAAGGAGAAGGAGAAGGAGAAGGAGAAGGAGAAGGAGAAGGAGAAGGAGAAGGAGAAGGAGAAGGAGAAGGAGAAGGAGAAGGAGAAGGAGAAGGAGAAGAAGGAGGAGGAGGAG